>PVPY01000775.1:0-86111 GCA_002982035.1 Fusarium algeriense
TTACTATCTAATGGGTTTAATAGGTCTTATGTATAGAACTACCTTTACTAGAGGCCTTAGCAAGCGCAGTAGAGCTCTTGCCCTTAGGGGTAGAGGGACTAGTAGTAATATAAGCCTAACAATTAATTAATATTAAAATAGAGCATACTAAAGGGGTAGGATAGATATAAGCTAGCTACAACCTAGGGTTATATTGCACTATACCTATTAGTAAACTAGGGTTATTAAGTGCGGAAAACAAATGAATAAATGACTTACTATTTTGATGTAGTAATGAAGGAAGAAAGGTCTTCTAGAGTGGAAAAAAGAGGGGTATTTATACTTTTTGGAAAGTGAGTCATTTGGCTATACGGGTTTTTACGCTTATTTACACTATTACACATCACAATGCATTTATAATTATGTATTTCAACTTTTCCTATGTATTGAGGGAGCATATAAAGCTACTTTTAAAGCTAACTTTATATAGGGGGTGTATTAAAAGGTATAATTAGTCTACTTAGTTACTAGTTAGCCATACTACCTTAGTATATAAGGCAACTAGTACCTCCTATTCTTATTCTAAAAATTAAGGCTCTTTAAACCCTCTCTTATGTGCTCCTCTGCTGTACGTGCCACACTAAATAGTAATGCTATCTGCTTTATTATATTATATATCTACTATTAGTAGTTAGCCAATATGCTAACTAAAAAGGGTAGTAGGGTAATAGGTAATTTGGTTTTACTACTAGTAGAGGCAAGCTTATATAGATAATTAAATCACTTTATTATACCTTTGCTACTTATACCCAGACTAGGCATTACGCTCTATCTCCGCTATGTAGTAATCTAGCGCTGCTGCTAGCAGAGGAAAGCTTATAAGGATACGTAAATATTCTTCCTTACCTTATTGCCTTCCTGCTGCTAGTATAATATCTACTTTACAGTACGATCTCTTACTTCGTACTACCTCTGTCTGCTACTGCATGTATTAGCAGCGAGTCAATATGCTGACTAAGGATAGAAACGTATTAAGAAGGCAAACTGATTGTTAACTACTGTACAGTATAGTACCGTACTTTATAAGCCTTTGCTAAATGTTGAATACTAAACCCATGACTACCATCCAGAAGACGATATCCATAGTGTTCAGTATCGCATTGGCTTTGAGGCTTCCGAATCTTTTGAACTTGTCTACCTTTTGTGTGACATGCTCATAGGCCAGGAACGCATACGATTTGATGCTCTGAGAAAATATCAGTAAGACTCCTAACGTGCGGGCCAGAGATGGAATGGTAACCTACCATTGTTATGGCCATAATGTCTGATCTGATCATTGGGATGTTTGACGGTTTTGTGGCGACTTTGGCGATACCGAGAAGGAAAGCGATGGTGACAGTGAGTATCTGCAGGATAAAGACTTTATTTTTCCAGTTGTATTCAAAGAAAAGGCTATCGAAGAAGTCTCTCATGCCCATTTTTGTCGGTCAACTAATCCGAAAACGGAGAATGAAAATAGATGCAGAGTCGAAAGCGGGTCGAGTAGCTTTAGGGGGAAGTAAAGAGTAAGGAGAAGAAATCCACAGACTCAGATTAGAGTTATCTCCAAGGTCTTTTCTGGATCTGGGATGTTGATATATATACCTGGATTTATGTTACAAGACGGCCGAACTCTATACGCGTATACAATCTTGGCGTTCCAGATGAGCACTACGCGGGAACTAAAGATTCAATCTGAAAATAAGCTCAACCATGAGGTTCAGCTGAAACAGTATAGCAGAACTACACTCATAGAAGCACAGCTCCATTACCAAATTTTTCAGGGGTAAATCAATACTTATTGCAAACAGCTATAATCGCCGTGGCTGGTGTGCTAGGCTCAGCCATAACACACACCCTTACAAGCTGGACTGCACATATAGAACGGCTAACCAGGCTAGACTACTAAGAGATATATAGCAGCCAGACTAATATAGTATAAAAAGTAAATTATACTATATAGCTTTCAGTATTATTTAAAGAGAATATTTTTGTAAGTAATGTATAGATTAAGCTAGGATAAAGTTCAATTGGCTGTGAAATGTCAGGCGCCCGCGTCTGCCTGAGGCGAAAATCTACTCTGCCTCACCTGCTTATTACTTTTTTTTACCTCCCACTTCAGGAGCGGTGTCGCGTTTCTCTCGCCGTTCTTTCTATCATTGAAAAGTTTCATTTTTCTTTTATCGTTTGCTGGGAAGTCGTTGCTCATAAAATACATACACGTATTGAGATTTTTGAGTTGACTATGTCAAACTAAACGCTATAGGGTAAGCTTGTTTTTACAACCATGTAGTCAGTTACATACAACATGTACTTATTACTTGTATTGACCACTACTATTACTTCAATAGCAAGATAACCACTTAAGGTATTCTCATACCTATATCCCTTATATTCTGTATGTTGCCGTCACCATGCCACATTTAGAGGACTAACCGTATAAGCTTCACTCCCTTAAATCATCTTTTTCCGCCATTCGGGACTACGTATAAAGTACACTACAAAACTTTGGTATGTTCCCATAGATTCGATAAGCCAATGCACTGATTGAGCAGGCTAGGCAAAATTCATATCGCCAGACAGGGGCCTCAATCTGGGAGAAGTATATATATTTTCTGTATAACCCGTGCTGCAGGGATTTACTCTTATCTGTAAGAGATTGAAGAACTTTTTACCAGTCGGCAAAATGCCGGCAGGCAGAGCCTCGATGAGTTGTTCACGTCTGCGCCCTCCATGCCCCTCCCCCACTATAAGATAAGCTCGACACAAGCTGATGTAAGACGAGCACAACTGAACCATCCAACATTGAACTTCCCAGTCCGGCCCTCTTGGAAACTAAGCATGTCCGAAGTTAATCAACCCCAATCCGGGGCTTATCGGCTACACTCTCCATTGTCAACAGGGAAATGGACTCGCATTCTCATCCTAGAGCCAGGAGTTAGAGATGATCCCATAGACTGTTCTCTCCACGTTGCCAAATTTGACACTGAAGGTGAGATCCTCTATGCGAAATCGGGAAGAAAAAAAATTGATGAAACCCGTCTCGGCTGACCCTGACATATATTCAAAGCCTACGATGCGATATCATACGTCTGGGGTAACGCTGCCGAACGCCGCTCGATTCAGTGTCAAGGTCATCAAGTCGACATCACCACTAACCTCTTCGAAGCTCTGCGCCAGGTCAGACACCCCCGTGAGCCAAGACGCATATGGGCCGATGCACTATGCATCAATCAGTCGGACCTGGTAGAGAAGAGCTTCCACGTCAACATGATGGGCGATATATACACTCATGCCCAGCAAGTCGTGGTTTGTCTTGGCGACGACGGCCAGAACGGCGAAGTCGCAAATGTCGCTTTCAGTGTCATACAGGATTACAATCGCATTGCCGCCAAGTACCTGTCCGAAGACGTCCTCAACAGCAGAAAGTGGTGGAAACCAGACGATGGTTACGGTCCTGTCACTGCTACGCGGCTCCAGAACGTACTACCAGTATTCAAGCATCCCTGGTTTGAGCGGGTTTGGGTTCTTCAGGAGGTTGGGCTTGCGAAGAACGTGTTGCTTGCCTACGGCTCGTCAACGATAGGCTTTGCTGAAGCCATGGATTTCGTGCAGGCATGGGCCCAGACAGGCAACTCTTTTCCAGGTGTCTATTTCAGGTCAGGTCATATCTCGGACCTCTTCACATACATTTGGTCCTCATACGTCAAGGATGTCGAAGATGCCTGGTTCAGATCTTCCCGCATACTCAAAGTCCTGTTCCAGCTGTCACTGGAAAGTTCAAAACTTGAGTTTCTAGATGTGCTCTTCAGGGCGAGACACATTCAAAAGGCTACAGACCACAGGGACTTCGTTTATGCATTCCTCGGGCACCCTCGTGCAAGGTCGGACGATGGCGAGCTCTTGGTCAAGGCAGACTACTCAAGAAATCTGTCACAACTTCGGCTCCAGTTGTTCTCCGGGCTGAGTCCCCATTCATTGCGATTCCTTGGCCTGGTATCTCACTGTCTCCCTGAGGAACTCGCGAGTGGGCCGTCGTGGTGCCCCCAATTAGATGTCAGTCGAGCTTGGGCTATTAATGGCAGATATGAGGCCTGCCCGGGGGAGGACCCGACCTCAGAAGGTTGGCTATCCCCCCGAGTTGATGGGTCGAGCCTTGAGCTCTGTCTGTATCTTATTGACACTATCGATTTCTGCGGAGAGGTCGCCGCAAGGGAGCGAAGAAGCAGTAATCAGGCCACGACCACTACTGAGGAGCCTGGCCACCGCATCGCAGAATCAATGCTCGTTCAACACCCTAGTCTTGCAGAAACGTACTGGTCGGTCTTGGAGGAATCAGAGAAATGCCATGGTCTGACTTATCAAGACAAAGTGCTTGCTTTTGCGAGTACCCTTTTACACACGAAGGAGGATGAGGATGCTTTATCTATTGCTCACAGTTTTGCACAATTCTGTCAAGATTACTGTCCGTCCATACATTCCTATCTCCAGGATCACAATTGGTTGGAGCGATGGGGCACGGGAGGAGCGCCGAAGCATTATATACCGTTCCGACAGCGAGCGGCAAACAGTATACAAGGGGAGAGATTCTTCACCTCAGCCAAAGGCTATTGGTAAGTCATTCTTTCGCCAACACCACCCGGGGGCTATCACCTTTAAGCTCTCCAGCCTGCCATTCTTTACTGACGGTGGAGTATAATTGCAGTGGAATGGGATCGCCCTTGGTACAACCCGGCGATCTGATATGTATTATTCCGGCAGTCCAAACTCCAGTAGTCATCAGGCCAGTAGGGAGCAAACAGATGACATTCAAGGTCGTAGGGTCATGTTATGTTTATGGTATGATGTATGGGGAGATATTAAAGACACCATCATTGGGTCATATAGGACAGAAGACTAGAGTAGTGTTTCTATAGTGCTGAATTATATTTAAAGAGTTTATAGTCCTTTTAATAAGTTATAGCCGCCTAGGTATTAATAAATTTTGTATACTAGATCTATAAAGTAAGAAATATATATATAATTCTTATTATATAACTCAACATTAAATATTACCTGAAGTGGTGGCGCACTGTGCTCTGTTGTCAGACAGGCTCCAACTGGTCAGTGCGCCGAAGCGGGGAAGCCGCTCTGCCAGTGACTGAAAAAACTGCCAAGAGCCAATTCTGAGTGCACAACAGAGTGCTAGACGAAGGAGACGTTCAGCTTCCAGATCCTAAGATACTTTGATCAAGCTCGCCTATTTGTTGCGGCTATCACTTGCGTGTTTCTATTACTTTCCCTTCCGAAGTCTACGATTCTGTCTTGTAGTGGGGAGACCCCAGCCTAATAAATCGCTCTTTGCACAAGCCTTACACGGCTGTCTCTCCACCATGAGACTTCTGAACACCGACACGCTTGAGCTCGAAACTTTCGTCGGAGCCCAAGTTCCACAGTATGCCATTCTGTCGCACACATGGGGCGAAGCAGAGATCCTTTACAAGGATGTTTTGCACGGCAAGGCTCACTTCTTGAGCTGCAAGAAGACGGGCCTGGTCAAGGTTCGAGACAGTTGCGGAAGAGCCCTTCAGCAAGGTTTCCAGTATATATGGATAGATACGTGCTGCATAGACAAGTCAAGTAGTGCTGAGCTTTCGGAAGCAATTAATTCCATGTTTAATTGGTACGAAGGCTCGGGAGCTTGTTACACATACCTTGCGGATTTCGAAGTTGCCAACAACAACGGGGAAGTGGCAACTGAAACCCTGAAAGGTTGCCGGTGGTTTGCCCGAGGCTGGACACTGCAAGAATTACTGGCGCCGCGGAAGGTGGAGTTCTACGATAAAAACTGGACGCTCTTTGGTGATCGTACGTCGCTGGCGAAGCGCATATCTGGAATCACTGGAATCGACGAAAGGGCTCTGACTCGCCACTCCTCTCCCGACTGCGTGTTCGATCCTGAGGCCAGATTCGAGTGTACGAGGTGCTCGTCTAGCCTGGTAATTAGGGAAATCCTCGACTCTTTTAGTATCGCTACTCGCATGTTCTGGGCGTCTCAGCGGCAGACCACTCGTCAAGAGGATATCGCGTATTCCCTTTTGGGAATCTTCGATGTGAACATGCCTCTATTGTATGGAGAAGGCGATCGGGCATTCTATCGACTGCAGCAGGAAATCTCGAGAGTTTCCGAGGATCACTCTATTCTGGCTTGGGATGACCAAAGCCGGACCATCGACCGTCCCCCAGGCATAGTTCCCATAAGCACCTTTGCTTCAAGCCCGTCAAAATTTACTAGGCCCTTTGTGTCGACTTGGTACCAATCACGGACTTCTAAAATAACATTGAAAGATGCTGGACTGGAATTGGAGGTCTTGTTAGGGAATTGCACTATAGGTAGAAAGCGGCTACAGTTCGCAGCCTTAGACTGTAGTACACCAGACGACTCATTAAAATCCGCCGCCCTCATTCTCCAAGGGCCGAACTCTGGAGCTGAACACAGGTACTTTTCTAGAGTTGTCATCAGGCCTATAAAAAAAGGGGGGGATACGCTCCCGACATGCGCACTATTCTGTGTTGAGCCAGTCACAGAGCCGACCGGAATCGCCTATGACGACTACAAGGGTGAGTGATATTCACCTAACCGTTCACTTTCAAACCGATACCTAAACAACCGCTAGTCCATTTTAACATGGCAGATCTCAAGAAGAAGAAGATTCTGCTCAAAACAAAGCCTGACACACACCGACCAAAGGGTATTCTGTTGAGAATTCCTCCTATTGTTCAACCAAGAGAGTACCGCTTGAGACACGCTGGGAAAGCGTGTCACGGAGAGTCTGTATCTCTTTCACGAGGACCACCGCGTTGTTCACACGGATTCCAAGCTCTTTGTTTTACCGATGGCCACTCCGATGGCTTCTTCGTCTTTTGGGGAATAATGCACCATTTCCATATCCCCAACGAGGTGTGGGATATCAAACAAGCCGCATCCTTTTGCAGCATAAGCTCTTGGGCTAGCGTGATGGGCCATGATTATTGCAAAGAAGACGAGGCGGCTATGTTGTCCGATGAGTCTTGGTTTTCTCGGACAATGCTACAGGTGCTCCGTGACCCCAAGAGTCTCGATATAATAATGCCAGACAAGGGGCTTCCAATCCCAGTCGCTCTATCTCGAGTAAGTTTCGGCGCATCCATAGGTCTTATTGAGCCCCTGGGCCGATTCGTGCTTCAGCTTAAGTTGACGGCTCTTACCTGACTCCGGTATAGCATCGGTGGGTCACACAGGACAGAAGACTACAGTAGTGTTTCTATAGTGCTGAATTGTGTTTGGAGTGTTTGTGGTCCTTCCAACAAATCACAGTCGGCGGGGTATTAATAACTAGTTAAATCTAAGAAGGAGAATAAATAGTAGAATATGCAGTTAAAAGCAGGCCAGACAGTTTATATAAGAAATAAAGATATATGAGAATATGAGTCTGAGGTATCGAACTTATAATATAAGAGTGAATAGAGGTGTTTAATTTAAATTATCGATCTAGGTCTGATGCCATTATATATCAACCTAGATTTATGTTGTTATCCGGCCCAATGCTATACGCGCACACGATCTTGGCGTTTCGGATGAGCAGTACATTAGATCGAAGAAAACGCAGCTCCAAGGCTCAGTGGCTTGTCAAAAACAGCCACAGTCAGTGTGGCTGGTGTATTGGGCTAAGCCAAAATATATCCTTGCAAGCTGAATTGCACATACAGAACGACTGATCAGGCTGCGCATTCTTGCAGACCACCCAATGATGTTAAGAGCTGACTAAGAGAGGAAAGTGCTTATTTTTGCAGCTGAAAATTAAATCCCTCACTTGCAAGGTTTCAGCTCCATTTCCTACCAAAGTTCCTCGATAGACAGGTTCACTGGTCCATCGAATCCACTATCCAGCTACACAGATACTACTTCACACACCCAAGTCTTTAACTACGTCATCATTCAAATGCCATTACAAAGCAAAAGAACGGTCAAGATTCATGAGGTCCCGACAGAAACCACAAAAGATCAATACCTTGACTTTGTGAAGCATCTCTGTACCGAGCCAAAGAAGAGTTCTGTGTTTCATTTGACACGTCTCACCAAACATCTGAAAGGCAAATTCAAGGCCAGTGCGCCGACTCCTTCGACAGCTACAGATGAGTTGGAGCCAATGTTAAAGACAAAGGATGAGACAGCGCCGCCTTCAGCGTCCAAGGCTACAGCAGAGCCACCTTCGACTTCAATAGGCGAAGCTGAGCAAGCTGTACCATTACTTGACAATCAGGGCGAGATCTCTCAGCTGATCGACAAGGGGTGGTCAGAGACGACGTTCTGTCGTCAAAATGGCCACCCAGTTGGCACGATTTCTTTCTCCAATGAAAAATCCAAGAACGAAGCCCTGGCACGACACAAGAAAGATAAACACTCACGTTGGAAAGACTGGAGTGTTGAAGATAACTTCGGAGGTATCACAACCATCTATGAAGCTTCGGATGCGAAGGTCGAGTAAGTTGAATTCCACCTACAAGCCACCATTTGCTGTACTGATATCAAATCAGCATCTGTGCAGTACACGGACTTGGTGGCAATGCTATTGATACCTGGACTGCGATCAAAAATAAGGATAGAATGTGGTTGAGAGACTTTTTACCAAAATCTCCAGACTTCAAAGACAGCCGCATTATGACTTTTGGTTACGATTCGGACCTGACGGATAGAAGTACCGTCATGGAATTGGAGAATTGGGCAGAGTCACTACTTGTAGCTCTGAACGAAGTGCGGACTACGGATAAAGTAACTTCAACACCATAGGGCAACTCATGTTTTACAAACATGTTTCTAATTGAGTTAATATAGGAGAAAATACGCCCGTTATTATTTGTATCTCACTCCTTGGGAGGACTGGTTGTCCGAAAGGTATGCTCCGCCCGAATAAACACCGCCTCCAAAAACTGACTACATTTCTAGGCTATGGCACAGCTCCATCTCACAGAAAACTGCAATAACATCACCCTGCCGCAATGTGGCATCGTGTTTCTCGCAACGCCGCATAGGGGAGCCACAATGGCCGATTGGCCCGACGTCTCGGTAGCAATCGCAGATGTAATCGGAGGCGTTAGACAAGAAACAGTCAGGGCACTGAAATCGTTCAACCCGGCCTCTGTATGGGATACTGCCGCATTCCTTAAACTGCGTCCCCGTCCACCATTTCGATGCTTCGCCGAAGGCCGCAAGATGAAGTATAAAGGCACATATCAGCACGTAAGTTTGCTCACTCTCTGCAATACTATGATTGACCATAATTCGCTTTATAGATTGTGACACAGGCATCAGCTACCCTAGGCGATAACCAAGCACACATGATCCAGGGTGCCGATCATAGTTCTATTTGCAAATTCGAGGCAAGGCAAGGCGCCTTTGTGACCATAAACCAAGCACTCCTTGAGCTGTTTAAAGAAGTGACTACTAGCGGTGGCCAACAGCTGGGGGCTCAAAAAGAACGACGTGTATCAATCCATGATGAAGCAGACCCAGTAGCTCAGTCCTAATAAGATCATTAGATGTTTGGCCAGCCGCGCTTCCTTGCTCATGCATATCCACCCGATCGAGGCTTCTGGTGGGAGGGGAACGAACTCAACGAGATTCAGCATCAGCTCACGTCTACAAGACCCTTTTTTGGGCGGTCCCAAGAGTTGGAAAGACTTGAATATTCTTTAGCTACCGATCTTCCATGCCCGAAGCTCACTGTAGTCAAGGGCATTGCAGGAATAGGGTAAAAGCCTAAGTATCTGTGTTATAGAGCATGCTGACCTCTACCACAGGAAAACCGGGCTGCTTCTTCAGTTTGCAGCTAAGCAAAAGGGCCGCAGAAACGTCTTCTTCTTAGCATCTCACGGCAAAGAAACCATTGATAGTGTTATTTCCAAGCTTTCGACAAGGATAGGCTTCGATATGATCGAAAATCCAGCTGTGAATCAGGAACGGTGGAGAAGGGCTCCGGTTTCTGAGCGCATTCAGATATTCACTACTTGGTTAGGTGATGCATGCAACAAGGACTCTCTGTTCATCATTGATGACATTGAAGCATTCGGCTACTCGGAAATCCCGAATATTCTAAAGTATCCGGCTCACCACGCTTTGATTTCCACTCGAGACTCCAATTTGACACGGATTGATAGAGATTTTCGAGAGCTCCGACTCTTTCCTCTTAGCCACAAGGATACCATGAGGATTCTGCAAAGAACTCTCAAAAGCTTATCCTCAAATACGGTGTCGTTGGATGGTCTTGATTCTATCGCCAACAAGGTTCAAGGCCATCCTCTTGCAGCTCGGAATGCCATTCCCTTCATAAGGGAGTATCTGTCAACCTATGATAGCCCCGGTGCCAAATTTATAGATCTTTTTGAGAGCCACGACCCTGAAGAACGCAAGCTATTCCTCGAGTTCAGCTTTGAGGGTCGATCACTTTGGGAGGCTTTTAATAACTCGCTTGAGCGTCTTCAGCTTCAAGAGAACCCCAAGAGCGCGGCAAAGCTGATCGAAATACTGCCGTTTCTGTGCTTTGACAGTGACTGTATGGATGACCTTCTGAAGATGAATAAGCGTTGGTTGAACGAGTGCCAAGAAGAGTTGCCGGATATAGCGATGCTCAAATCTGACTATGCGGTTATATCTAAATGGCTCTCTAAACTGCGTGGGGTATCATTTTATATCTGGAGTGACTCTTTCAGTTCTTCCAAGGCCCTCGATATTCATCCGCTCGTGTCACAGTACATGCTGCTACATATGGATGAGCAGACCCGAAACAGTCTTGTGAGGCAAGTCCTACAACTCTGCTATGTATTAGAAGACAGAGGGGCAGTTCGTGAAACTCAGGTCAAGCCGCACGTGTTGCGTTGCATTCGGGTCTGTCGAGGATTCGGGGTCTCATTGAACAACCTGGGTCTCTCCGAGGATATCATCCAGTGGGTGGAGGGGTTCTTCGAGGAGGAAGAAGATCTAGAAGAGATGGAAGAAAATCCATTTGCTGACCCGATCGAATCTTCCTCTGCAGCAGTGGATGAGTTCGTCACGCTCTGTATGCAGACAAAGCAGGAACTGCAGGGACACGGCAACTCGATGCCTGAAGAATCAACTATGCACAAGATGGTGGAGGATTGTAAGATTTCATACGAGAAGATGCGATGTTGCATCGGCTTGAGTAATGAAATACCTGAATCATTGAAGCCTACACTTGTCGATGCTATCACGATGTTTCAAGGGATGGTCAGAATGCGTAGCATTTATCCAGAATTTATTCGTAAGCTGGAAGACTTCAAGAAAAGCTTGAAAGCCAACTAGATAAATACACTGGAGAGCAAAGCTATAAGTCTATTGATAATATGTGCTTCTTTTATTACCTGGAAGTTTTGACGCAGACGAAATATGCCTAAAGCTCTTATACATTGGCAATGAGCGGCGATAAAAACCTGTGATGTCGGCCATACGAATACATCCGAGCAGACAGTGGCGTCTGCAGGATTAGTGGCATTCCATTGGTAGTTAAGATACGGGAGTGAGTGAGCATGTGACCAAGTCCTGGAAAAGCCAAGGCGCAAGGCTGCCTTCAGCTGCAATCGTAAGCAAGCTGCTGTCCTCTTCCAATTCCCGGATTATCTCGAATATTGGTCATCTACCGCGCAGTAGCCTGGCGAGTTGTGAAATACCCCAAGTTGTTAACAAACTACGGCTGATTTATCTCTTTTGTCCCCTCTGGCGCTGGAAACTGGCCTCGTTGCCAAGCGTTCCTGCGCAATCCTCTATTCGAGATGGAACCTGATGAAGACAGTCTGATGAGGCTCTGTCGTCTTATAAGATCTTTCCAACTTGAAAGCATCCCTAGCGATCTTTTCATTCGCGCATGCGAGCCAAGGCCGACTTGGTCATCGACAGGAGAGATCGTTCAGAGACAGCCTATAGAAGCGGGCGTTCCTGAATGGCTTGTCAGTTTCTATAATGCTAATAAGCGCTTTTTCCAAGATCCAGATATGAAAACGCATAATGGAGGTGTCGAGCTTATCTTGGAGAACGGTGTTACTTTCTTCAAAGTAACAAACGACGGGCAACCTGACCCTGAAGTTGACCAGGAACCCTCAATCGCCGAAGAATCTGTCATGGCTCGAGAACGAATAGCCATTATCCTACAAGCATTCCCTTCAATTAACGCAGAGGTCATAGGAGAGGAAATAATCGATAGGCTCATGGGAACCGCAAAGAGGTCTGTTCTGCCATTGTTGTCGTGTCTTACAGATGCATACATCAAAGACTGGCTGTTCCCTCAGAACCTCAAAGCGTGAGTTCGATATCTTGAAGCCTCTCAAGTCAGTAATCTCAATAGTCAAATCATAGGAGAGAATCTTATTTGTTCTCCCTCTTCGAGTTTCTCTATCAGGTTATCGATGGAGTTGGAATCGATCATCCTTCAATTCCATTGTCATTGCCCAGACGAGTACTCAGTATCATATCTCACGAAACGCTTGACAATTGCATCTCATTCTACGAAGGTCTTGCTGAAATCTTCGATGCATTCGCATCCAGCGGCCACGATGGATTACAATTTAGCTTCTTAACGCGTCTTATGGAAATGGATGAAAGGGGCAACGCCATAATTGGATATCTTCTAGCAATGATATTGTCAAATGAAGCCATGCTGGCTAAAACCGGAATTCCAGCTCAGCGCCTTGACGAAGCTCTAGCCATCTGGCGGCCTTTGTCTCCGATCAGCCCATCTATGATGGAATACTTGGCGGCAACCAGCTTCAGCGCTCCATCACAAATGGATTCGATTGGGAGGCCATCTTCTGATACATTGGATACTCAGGCATTGCAGGGGCTCCTACTCTCGCGACGGCAACAATACAGTCAAGCTTCGATCATATTAGACGCGACGATAGTGGAGATCACCACCCAGTATGGACCAACATCTATGCATCTTGGAATAGTCACGGCTGAGCTGGCCAATTGTTACAACATTATTCGTCGTGAGGAGCAAGCCGAAAATTGTGTCAGGAAAACGCTCGCTTCAAGGCTAGACCCGAGTCTCTCGAGTCGGCGGGACGGGGTTTATCTGAGGTTAGCCCTTGCCGATTCCCTTATAGGACGGGCTAGATACACTGAAGCAGCACCGATACTTTGGGACATCATCGATAACCCTAACATATCATCGACATGCCGTATGATGAGCGCACTTCGCCTAGCGAAGTCACGACGCAGGATGCACGAGGATCCACAGAAAGCTTTTGACCAGAACAGCCCATTGTGGACAGGCCTCACACTGCTCAGTCATGTACCCGCATTTCTCAGTTTGGAATATGTTGAGGAACTAGCTTGTAGCATTTCGGAAATACCTTATACACAGTTGAAGAAGACAGAGGAGCTCATCCAAGCTGTCAACTCCATCTTGGGCAACTCAAACTCCTTCACTGCCAGCCCATCTTGGGACTGGTATACGAAAATTCAAGAGGAGTATATGGGTAAGGTGGCAAAGGCGACAAGACCTACCAAGGGGAAGGAAAAGGCTACGAGTATAATACATGGAGAAAACGTTGACATGGCCAGTTCAATCTCCTCTCAGGCTGCTCCTCGCCTTCCGCTTCGGGGAGATGCTGACATTTCCGACGATGTTGGCCCTTGGTCAGAGAGACTGGTCTTGTCCTTTGGTAAGTACTTGAGTCTTTCGGTACATGTATGTTTTATGCTGACTGTCTTTAGATGGTGAAGGAGTTCGTTCTCTCTCTAGTCTCCTTATATTGAAGCACATCATGCACAGGATCCGAGAGCTTGAATTACGTCACCCTGACGGCCCAGCCTACTCGAGTAGCTCGTATCCCTGGATGGAACAGAGAGTTGATATACTTTCGGAACCAATCGAGTCAGATCGGATTGACCACTTTCTACCCTGTCACTACTTCGATTATATGGCCGGAGTATCGACTGGAAGGCAAGTCATGAGGTCTGAAAGTTTCAACGCAAGCTGACTAGATCGGAAGCCTAAGCAGCATTATGCTAGGAAGACTGCGGATGTCCGTGGATACGGCCATTGATAATTTTGAGGTTTTTGGCCAATGCGTTTTTGGAACATCTGGAGTGTTCCAAGGAATTTTTGTCCCACTTGCCATGTATCCATCCGCCAAAGTCCGCAAAGTATTACAAGGAATTATTGGGCGCAGTAAAGTGGTCTCAAGCGATACAGACTATTCGGCCGCTTCTGAAGCCTTCGGATATAGAGACGATCGTACACGAACGTAAGTAGAGCCCCAAAGCGCTGTTGCCGGCATGGAACTGTGGATGACGAGGATTATCAAGCATGGCCATTTGTTGGCGTGTGCAGGGCGATACAAAAGGATCATGCATTTGGAAAAGTTACGATGATTCCTCTCAAGATTCCGACGACGTCATGCCTCTAAGCAATTCGGCGAAAATCTGGCAAGTTGCACATGCCACGTCTGCCGCCCCTTTCAACCCTTTACTTTGGCCAATCCGCGTCGGAGACAGTACTTTTCTCGATGGGAAACTAGCAGCAACTAATCCTTCATTTCTGGCTCTCCAAGAAATTTTCCGTCTGCATAGCAAGCCGCCCGCTCTTTTTGTCAGTCTTGGAGCTGGAAGGTCAAGTGTGACTGGAAACAACACAAGACCGCCGAGGCTTTTGAAGCTATCCCCTGCTTTATCCAAAGCCTATGAACAAGTTCAGAAACAAGACGCTAAAACAAAAACAGAAACGGAGCAATGGCGACGCTTTGCCGAAGCTATTGACCTAGCCCAAGCGTACAGATTCAATGCCAAAGAATATATGAGTAACATATCCTTTTATGCTTGGCATCCGGCCGCAACAGGCAAGGAAACTATTAGCGACATCAGAACCGCCACCGCTGCGTATCTCGACAATGATGCTGTGAGGGACATGGTTGATCGCATTGCCAAGGAGGCAGTTCGAATACGACGTGCAAGAGCAGAGACAGAACGATGGGAAGCCTTTGCAATAGATCTGCACTATCATTGCCTCTACTGTATAGAACTCCCACGGTTTGAGTTTCGTGCAGAACTACGAACCCACCTTGAGCGGAGCCATGCGGATAGGGGTATGTCCGCCAAAGATGTTCACATGGCCCTCGATAAGAGGCGTCACTACTTTTAGTCTAGCATAGTTTAGCAGGATAAGTTCTAAGGAAAATGATCATCAGCCAGAGACAAGTTGTTGCATGTATGAGGCTATTCATTCTATGTTTTAATAGTATGATTAGGGTAAATTTGAGTTAGATGTGCATTACTATTTATATATAAGTGCAATGTTAAATGCAGTTATATTTCACTTTCAAACATTAAAGACAGAAATAGTTGTCTACAATATAGAGCTCCCGCGGAGTTTTAAATTCAATATGACCGCTACGTATACAAATGCAACATTTACTTCGAAGGCTTTTGAGGGGCGGTAAGGCTAGGGGATGTACTGACAAATTCTTGATGACTGTTGCAAGTTTCGAATTTAGCTAGTGGTAAACCGCTGACAATATGCCCGTTTCTTTATGGCAATTGAAATAAATGAATGATTGGTCCTCCCTGCCCAGCACCATAAGCTCATGCCAAAGATTCAGATTAGCTTCTTCACCCTCCCTCTCCATCCGGTTGAAATGGTTAATCTGTGTACCAAATATCTCCTTGTGCTTTGGAGTAAGAGACCATTTCTCAAGACGCCCAAGCGACTCCCACATACTGATGCTCCACGTTTTGCCAACCGCGTTCCCATCATCGTCTTCTATTTGCATATATCTGTTGGAGAAGCAGCCGAAGTGTTTGCTGTTTTTTGTAAGCTCTTCCATCCCGCTGTCGAGAGTTGGCTTGATTTCTGAGTTGTATGATTTGATCTCTGCTGGTGTACTGTTTTCCCAGACTTGACCGGAACGAATAAGGCAGAGGTTCTCGTGAGGTTCAACAGAAATAAGTTGTCCACGAGAATCAGATGAATATATGTCGTCTTTGAGCGATGGCCAGCCATCTGGTTCAAGAGTGTCCGTTTGCGAACGGGGAATGCGGTCTCGCGCCGAGCCCCAATATTCATGGGTATCAGTCTCCCCGCTCATTGACTCGGCGATGACTGAGTAACCCTCTGGATCCGGTAGAGCAAATGTAGTCTCTGTACCATTAATCGGGACTGCATAGAACTCTCTAAACATTCCGACATCGGAATCAAGAGCCAGCCCTTGGTACCACCAATCTGGAGGCATAATTGCTTCCCATTGTCGATAGCTTGCAACATCTTTCCAGTAAAGAGTAAAGACAATATTGCGATAGCCGCTGGTGTCTGTGAAACTCGATCGAATGTGGTGGTGCGGTCCCAAATTGCTTCGGATGGCTCGGAGGACCAGATCAATTGCGACTGTGGGGTCGGCAGATGGAAGATGTTGAATGCCGAGGTCAATTGAGACAATGGCAGTGGTTTCTTTTGGCCAGCGTGCAGAGTGGGAAGCTTGTTGAGGTCCTCTGAAGCAGCGAGGATGATGGAGCGGTTGCGTGCGATTGACTTGAAGATGATTTGGAATGGCAGGCTCTAGACATGGCCGCTTTGGGGTGCTAGACCATTATTAATATACCCGTCAAACGCATGCAGAAACAAGTTGGGGAGGTTGCATCAGAAACTAGATGAAACACTGGAACATACCTTGAAACAGTCATGTTTCAATTGCTGAGACTGGGCCGGTACACGAGATGGCTGCTGTATTTTCTAAAGAGATCGAGATCAGATCATAGATAAAAACTTGAAAGAAAATAAAAAATGCGCAGAATTGTATTTAATAGTCTAAATAAAAAAAACATTACAGCATTCACCCAGAAGTGCTTTATCCAAGATGTAGAACAAGTCCCCCAAGCTGAGTAATTATTTCAGGAGGTTACAGTGTGTTTCGCTTGACGCTGTTGACGCTGCTAGCGAGGGGCAGAGGGGTCACTTCTAGGCGAGGTCTAGCCCAAAAGTTAAGTTTCGCACTAAAGTTTTAGGCGTTTAACGTCGTTATCAAGGTTAATGTTACAGTACTAACATTAGCGGCGCTGTTGACGCTCATGACGCTGACGGGGGCCTTTATATTGCCAAATAATTTTATGTAAACCTTTTATACTACGACGTGAGTTCTGGCTCAATTTCTATAGCATCACCTTAATGGATATAAAAGCTTTGGTCTTACTTGAATGCATGAAATCGTTATCAATCGACAGATAATTATTTACATTTATTTACGCGTAGATCAGTCAATTTTTAATCTTCAGCCAACATGGAAGCCAACCCTGTACCCACCAACTCCTCAAGCAACGACAAGTCAGATATAGTCCGCATCTACGTCGTACAGCGATGTCCCCGTCTCTTAGACCTCGAACACGGCGTCCAAACAGCAATTGAAGAGATTGCAGCAGCTGCAAAGGCTGGAGCCAATCTCATTGCGTTCCCTGAAACATGGCTTATTGGATACCCTGCCTGGGTGTTCGGTATGGCGAGCTGGAACGATCCTGAAGCGCGAAAGTGGTACAAACGACTCGTTGAGGCTAGTCCGACCGCCTCAAGCTCCCATATTTCCCGAATTAAGGACGCTGCGAGGGAGAATAACATTGAAGTCATCCTCGGTTTTAATGAAAGGGCTCGAGAAACTGGTGGGACTATATATAATAGTGTTGCGATGATAGGACGGGATGGCTCTCTTCGCGGTGTCCATCGAAAATTGACTCCCACGCACGCTGAAAGACTTGTCTGGGCAAATGGTGATGCTCAAGGTCTTAGAGCCTACGATACCAGCTCAGGAAGGATCGGTGCGGCAGTTTGTTGGGAACACTTCCATCCTCTTATCAGACAAGCTCTGCATGAGGACGATGAGCAAATCCACATTGCATTGTGGCCTGACATGCCATCGGCGCACCAAATCGCTTCTCGGCAGTATGCTTTCGAGGGAAGATGCTTTGTTGTAGCTGCCGCTTCGTACCTTGACTCAGATTCTTTGCCGCCAGAGTTGCTGGAAGCTTATGTCAAAGGCGCTGGGTCGACGGATTTGTTCACGGGTGGTTCGAGTGTTATTGGGCCAGATGGGGAGTACATTGTAGGGCCTGTGTATGGTCCCGAGCCATTGGTTGTTGATATTGATATTGGGCAGACTATTGCTTATAAGCATGATCTCGATGTAGCAGGTCATTACGGCCGACCCGACATCTTCAAGCTATCAATAAACAGGGAGGGTGATCGGAGGTGAGGCTGTAGTTTTCTATTATGTATAAATAGCCTCAAAATAGAGCTAGGTTCCAGCCTCGATGTTTTGATACGTCCTGCCATGCAACTGCCCTTGGTCCATTTACTGTCCAAATCTCGTCCAGAATATCAACGCAAGCATCGACATTCTTGAATTTCCTCCACTTATTCATGCTAACGAGTCGGTTCCGTATAACAGTCGCTTGCCGAGCATTCTCAGCTCTACTACCAGCAACAAAAAGCGGAAAAAGCAGAGAACATTCAGCGAATGCGCCTTGGGGAATCTTATCCGACAGAGTAGAAATAGCCTCAATGTGAGTAGCGATTCCACCCGGTACTACTTCTGCAACGATCTGTTGTGCGAATCGCTTTCGTAGAACTGACTCGAGGTAGATGAAAGCTGCGCTGCGATATGTCTCACTTAATAAAGCGAGGGGCTCATCGCTCGTGATACCTGGTCTACATTTCCACTCCGTTAGGCCCTCTGCAATTTCATAAGCCTTCTCGAGCATTGTTTCGTCGGATTCTTCAGCGTTGAGAAGGCTTATTTCGGACAAATAAAAAATGATTCGCGGTGCGTAGGCGCAATATGGATCGGCCAACGCGTCATCACTTGACATCCAGTAATCACCAGTCAACAAAGGCCGCCTATCAAGAGATATACTCGTGAGACTATCGTGGTAGGCGAAAAACCGTAGGAGCCATTTTGCTTCGAAGCTCAAGTTTTTTGAACCGCGTATTGAGTCGAGACATGCGGCGGCACCAGCAACATGACATGTCCAACCGACACTTGTTCCATCTGAGATGGTCTCCAGAGCGCACATGACCATTGCGACGGCGAGGCGCATCTCGCTTGTTAGACTATTATCTTGGTCCAGAGAGTTTCTGAACGATGCCAAAACGCGGCCGCGGTGCTGAAGGGAAATATCGTTGAAATCTGGGTTGCACATTGCCAGGTGTGAGGATGACAGTGCAGTGATGGCGTCCAAGAGAACTGGACAATCAAACGCCATTGGTAAAAGTACAGAGATAAAACAGTTGTTCTCTGTATTGGTGGATAACATCTGCGCCAGAGTCGTAGTGTAGTATCGTAGCATCGCCCGACGTCCCGAGCTCAAATCCGACGAGTACCCATCATCCGGACGAACCACGTCCACAGGCTCACTAATACCAGTATGAGCATCAGGGTACCTAACCACAGCACTCCCTTGCACAGGCGGTGACTTCCTGACTCTCCGGGGTGCTTGGTATTCGCATATCAAGTTCAAACGCGAGCAGTCTCCACAAATGGGGACTCGCGTATCACACTTTTTCCTGCGTTGCCGACACGTCAGGCATCCATGTTGTTGTCGCGTAAAAGGTTTCTTAGTGCGCTTTTGTGTTTTGGGTGGTGAGGAGAGAGTGCTGGGGGATGACAGGGTTGTAGAGGGGCTTTGATCTTCCATATTACAAATCACTGCCAAGGGTCGTTGTAGGGAATCGATGGTAACGCTATGGCCGTTGTGAAGATGAGAAAAAAGGGGAAGAAGAAGAGAGGAGAGGTTGAGTGGAACTTGAATTGGCTTTGGACACGCAATATCCGCTAACGCTGTGCGGAGATGTCTGTTCCATAAGACAGGGTCTACCCCGCACTTTTACCATGAACTCAAATACTGTAGGTACCGGTTGTCCGAAGAATAACACTAATGCCAGCGTAGATAGAAATATCTCTCAGTTAGCAAGGGAGAGCTAGCCAACGGAAGTACTAATATTTCTGTCACCCATCCCTAGTATGTTAGTCAGTTATCTAGCCGGACCGGAAGATAAGCTTTCAGGTGATTCTTATCTAACCCCCTGCCATGCGCGCTCTTGACGCCCTTGACGCTGAACCTTGTCCACAATCCCGCCATTCTGGCTACCTTATCTCGAACCAAGATGTCTTAAACAGTAGGCGAAGCATCATTCTTATCACAACTCTCGGTTCAGTATTCACCAGGCCTCATGTGTACAATTGATAGCAATACATATATAGATGTTATCCCATCTCCACATCTAGAATATGTACTTCATCAATATTGCCCTGCGCGTCCTATGAATCGGGTGCCCCTTACACGCAATCTTGTCTCTCGGACACAGCACCTCGTCCTCTAGAGACGTTTTGTCGTCAGACAGACCATTGACTTCCTCATTACCATTCTTTTTCTCACTCATTTGGCCTTTGTCTTGGCCATTAGAGTCACTCCACCATGAAGTCCGACTCTCATCACACAATGGCTCCATCCGAGCAGTCAGGCATCGGCTCCGTCGTCTCATGCCAGCCCGAGCCCGACGATAAAGCACTGTCCGACAATAGGGAATATCAAGAAACCCACCTCCGAAAGCGCTTCACACTCATATCAACAATCGCATTCGGTTTCACCACCATGAATTCCTGGGTCGCATTCGCCTCAGGTCTCGCCGTCCCGCTCTCCTGCGGCGCCGGACCGACGCTCATCTACGGTCTTCTCGTCGGTGGCATCGTCATGAGCGTCATCGCAGCAGGATACGCCGAGCTAGCCTCCGCTTTTCCGTCAGCAGGTGGCCAGTATCATATTGTGTACATGACATTCCCCGCTTCAACACGTCGCATGGCTGCGTTCTTCACCGGATGGATGTCGATCATTTATACCATGGGAGCTACAGCGTCGTGTAGCTTTTTTGTTGCGCAGTCCATCTTGAGTCTGGTGCAGCTGTGGAATGATGGGTATGTTATGCAGAGTTGGCATGTTTATCTTGTTCATATCGCTTTGTGTAGCGTTGCTTTCATGGCTGCTTCGCGGTTCCCGAGTGCAATTGGCAGTATCGGTGTTTCAATTTTTTGGTTATCGATTGTCGGATTCATCGCATCGCTCGCCACGCTTCTAGCAGTTCAGGAAGTTAAGCAGCCTAGCAAGTTCGTTTTTAACGAGTTTACGAACGTTTCTGGATGGACCGACGGTTGGGCAGCTATCATTGGTATCGCAAGCTGTCTCTGGGCTTATTGCGGTATAGACGCGCCAAGTCATCTCTCCGAAGAGGTCGACAACCCAAGCCGGAACATTCCCATCGCAATCGGTGCCACAATTATCCTAGGAATTATCACAGTGATTGCCTGGAATATTGGTCTGATGTACGTCATCAAAGACATTCAAGGACTCATTGCATCAGGCGCTCCGATCTTGGAAGTGTATAATCAAGCTTTGGGCTCAAAAACTGCCACGACAATATGGGCGATTTATTATATTCTCGTCTTCTATCACATCATGCTGAACCTCTTTGTTTTCTCGTCACGAATTATGTGGTCATTTGCTCGAGACGGTGGTGTTCCATGCTCTGGCTACGTTTCTCGCCTCAGATGGTCTAACCCAGTCCGCGCAACAGCCATCATGCTCTTCCTCCAGATCATCATTGGAATCCTCTATATCGCTTCGAAGACGGCCTATAGCAGCTTTATCAACCTCACTCTATTCGCCCTCAACATCACAGTGGTCTTGCCTCAGTCCGTCTTATTATTCAGAGGCCGTGATACACTGCCAAAGCGGGCTTTCTCTTTGGGTAGATACGGATACCTTGTCAATGCCCTGGCCACCGTCTTCATGCTGTTCTTCAGTGTTGTCTTTGCATTTCCTGTTGGCTATCCTGTTACTGGAAGTTCTATGAATTATCTTGTTGTTATTTTTGCCATCAGTCTGATCTTCATCATATTGTCATGGGCACTGGGCCTGTCGAAGCGCTTTACAGGACCCTCTGAGGGAACCACACATATTTAAAGCAGATAGATTTCTCAACTATTTCACTTCTCCATTGTCACATAATGCTTAATTCTAAATACACTGAGAAAGAGTTACGAGTACTGGAACCCCCATGGAAAGCAGCCCAAAGCTCCTTAAACATGCACCATCATTAGGGTCGGGCCGATCATCCTCGGGAAAAACCTGCGATCTGTGCTTTGACGTCTCAGTAGGTTCAGACCATCCCCAGTTATTTCTTTCAGTAGTTCCCGTAACATGAGCCTCAGTACCAGTGTACCATTCCGTCATTGCATCCGCCGTAAATCCATTATCCATACAATAAGAAGCATAATAATGTCTCATGGTCTCCGCATCTTGCGACTCTTGTCCCTTCGAGCAACTCGCTTGTGCACAACTGTCGATGTGCTTGCTGACCACTTTTGCCTTGTCGCTATCTCTTGGGCAGTAGCATTTTTCTTTGTAGGGCGCATCGCAGTTCAGTGCGACTCCAACATCAGCGTTAGGGTTGTTGGGGCGGAAGAGACATGGACGGATGCATTGGTCGACGTCACCCGGAATTTGACGAAAGATGTTGACCGTTTGAGATAGAGACTGAGTCGCGAGGACCATTAGTGTTGTCAACCTCAGGGCCATGGGAATTGATTTGATCATGGCAGTGGGAGGTTTGGGTAATGTGTAAGTTTTTAGACTTGGAGATATTGTTTGGGTGATGCCCTCTTTGGTTCAGTGACCTAGATCTGGCACAGATGTGACATTACTTGGTCTTGAATCGTCTGATTTTGTGCGGCAATATTGACTTTATCTGAAGACTCCTCCCCGCTATTCGGTCCCCATGCTGGTTTATAAATACAGGCAACAGTGTTGTTGGCGGTTGCTAGCCCAATGACAGTCTCATTTCCCCGCCAAGGCTGCAGATCATGTTTCATGGCCCTGACCTTTTCATACCTATCACTGATATCACCAACACAGAGTTAGGGCCATGGATTGGAGTTATTCATAGTAACTTTTATATACCTTACTTCTAGTAAATTGTTTATTTGGGCTAGGGCTTGTTTATAAATAATTGATTGTTAAACTCTATCCATTATATTAATATACTTATAAGCTTTTTCTAATACTGTAAGTTCTTAAACGGTATTATTAAGTCCATTAGGTATTTAAAAGACTTATATAATAAGTGGTAATAATACTAACAGACTATACCTAGCTAAGCCTTCTTGCAAGTTATTAATCTACTAATCTTCCTCGCTTATTGGGGATCCATCTTCGTTATGGAAGAACGAGTCAAAGTCAAAGTCGTTGAGCACGTCACCCGAGTTGACGGGGTTAGCCAATTCCATGCCGCCTCCATCAAACTGTATATATTTGTATTAGTAAAAATGGAGAAGCCTATCGTGAGGTTGAAGTTTACCAAAGGAGCGAAAGAAGAGTCCAAACTATCCACTGTCGCTGGACTAGCATTGGACTGAGAAGCAGCTGACCCTCGAGTTTGAGGATGTCTCTGATGTTTTCTTCCAAAGCCCGCAAATAGGTGAGAACGACGAGACTCCTCGCCTCCTGTGTGATCTTGCGAAATAGTATAGTGCGCTGAAGCTAAAGTAGTCGACATTTCTTGAAAGCTGATACGATCCCCAATATTTGATAATATGCCACTGCGCCGGCGCCTTCCAATTGGCTCGATACGTGAGGGTGAAGCATGATGTCGACGAAGAACGTCAATTCTCTTGGGAGCCCTGGGGTTGAAATGGTTTGGCCGTAGTGAAGATGCACTCATAATTGTAGCTGCATTATGCGAATCTGTGTGTGGTACATTATCCTTACCTGCAGGATCATCTGATGAACCGTGGGTCGCGAATGAGAAGATATTAGTACCTTGGTGCAAGGGTAAGTTACCATTGGATATGGTATTCTTTTTGGAAACGGTGGTTGAGACGGTGTCGACAGAAGCGGGGCGGGCATCGTTGCTGTTGGGCCAAGACTAATTGTAATTAGTATCAGAAGAAGAATCAAGACAGACGTTACTTACATGACTGGAACTTGGAGGACCACTGGACTGAGGGTGACTCCGTGGCTCTACCATGCGAGGGCGTTGGCCCAGGGTACCAGTTTGTTGGTGCGGGGCAGCCATCTATAGCAACAACAAAGCCGAGATTTAAATGTGCTAGCTGAAGGTATTGTAACCTTTTTATAGCGCGAGTGTGTACACCAGATTGCCCTTCAGCTTTGTTGTGAGAGATCTGCTTCGATATAATCATTCAGGGCTATGCATGGGTTGAGAGATAAACGGGAAAATTTTAAATCCTTTGCAACGAGAACAAAAACATTCTTATTGGAGGTCAGATGAGACATGTGACTAAGGCTCATGTAAGTACGTACTGCTAAGAGCTTCAGAGCATATCCAATCGCCGAGCAAGTGCTGTTCCAAGCTGAAAAACCACAGCCTGATTTGTGTCTGATGACGTGTCAATTTTCAAACGGAACTTTGGCTCGCCCAGCGAGTTTTTAATTTACAACTTCACGAAGAACCAAAAATGGATACAAAAGTACGCGTACTTCTTCAAGAAATTGAAAGACAGCTGGAAATCACACTGAAAACACCAGAGCAAAATCATGCGCCCGCCAATTCTGGGGTAACCACGACTCAGATGTCTCAGAGGTACCGCATTGAGCTCGAACAGTTACGTGAATATCTGTCTGGTTTGTGCTATTTGAATCCTCTCCGGCAAGGTACTTACTTATATCTCACAGGATCGATTGCTGGGCAAATGCCACTACCATCAGATTCGCCACCTGTCATACAATTATGTCTCTGGGGCATACCAGCATTCTGCCGGGGTCTTTCAATAATCCTGGACCCTACAGACCTCAAACAAGAATGCTTGCAAATTCAAGGTGCTTGCGGCTTCGCACGCCAAGAAATTGATACCAATGATATCTGGGACAGCGAACAACTTCTTGACTGGGCGGGGGCAAAGCGTTCCTCGTTGCTGATGATTCAAGGTACTTACGGATCGGTCAAACGCCTTAAGCGATTTTCTGCCGAATTGTATGAATATATCGACGGAAAACAGCCAACAATCGCCATACTTCAGTCTCCATCTTCATCCGACTTTTTTGATAGCTTTGGTGAACAGGAACTTTTGCGACAACTTGCACTGCAAGCTTTGCAGAGAGTTCCAGTTGATCCCCCATTCTCCTTCTTGGCCGAGATGCTTCCACAGTTCTTGAAAGCTTCGACATGCAAAGATTGGTTCAGTATACTCGAGAACATATTTAAAGTGTTCCCTAGCTTGATTGTTATTGTAGTGGTCAGTGTTTTGGGTGAAGGAGCTGAGAATGCCAGAGCCTGGCCTGGATGCTTTGAAAAGACAATAGCGCGACTACAGGAGAATTCTTCGACATGCTTGCGGGTTTTGCTTATTGCAACCAGTCCTTTATGGTCGACATCAGACGCTTCACCGCTTTTGTTGGTTGGCCCAGCGCCCAGAATGGATAGAGATCGTAACATGAGCGGCATATTCGACGTACCACGCGAGCATAATCTGCCTATTCACTTACCGATTCATAACCAAGTTGGTTCGGAAGCAGTCCAATCATTGGAACAAACAGAAGGAGAAGCAATTATAAATGAAGTACTGCCAGGCATGCACGCACAAAAGACGTACAAACCAGCAATACCAAACTCAAACCGATCAACATCCCTTCCAAGCAACCCGCCTCGAATCGAAATCGCAATTCTTTGCGCACTGCCACTCGAAGCCGATGCTATCGAGACACTTTTCGACGCGCAGTGGTCCGGCGGGTATAACCGCTCAGAGGGAGACAAAAACACTTATTCTCTTGGCGTTATCGGTCGCCACGGTATCGCGCTTGTTCATATGCCCGGCATGGGTACATGCTACGCAGCTATTGTAGCAGCTTACTGCAGTGCGACATTTCCCAACATATCCTTAGCGTTGGTAGTGGGGATTTGCGGCGGTGTCCCATTTACTCAGGATGGCACAGAGATATTACTTGGAGACGTTGCTATCAGTGAAGGATTAGTTCGCTATGATTTCGGCAGACAGTATCCGGATGGCTTCGTGAGAAAGAACAGCGTTTCAGAGAGTGCAAGGAAAGCGCCAGCTGAGATTCTGGGGTATTTGGCTAAGTTAAAGGGAGTCAGCGCTGGCAAGAGACTCCGGGAAAGGACAGCTACACACTTAACCACACTGAGACAGGAAAGCAAGACCGTGGCAACCTATCCTGGCATCGAGAATGACATTCTTTTCGAGTCTACGTATCGACACAAGCATCAGGACACATTATGCATTATTTGTGGCTGCTGTGACAACTCTACAGGCTTAATTTGCGAACAGGCTCGTTCATCAAGCTGCAAAGAACTGATGTGCGACAATGAGAGATCAATACCTCGTCGTCGACAGAAAGAGGTACAGGACAAACCCAGCCACCACAAGCAGCCCTATCCGGCTGTGCACTTTGGGAAGTTTGCCTCTGGAGATAGAGTTATGAAGTCTGGGGAGGATCGTGATAAGATTGCTTGCAGTGAAGGCATCATAGCCTTTGAGATGGAGGGTGCGGGAGCATGGGATATTCTGCCCTGCGTAATCGTTAAAGGCATCTGTGATTATTCTGATAGCCATAAGGATAAGCGGTGGCAAGAGTATGCTGCTATCACGGCCGCAGCTTGTACCAAAGCTTTTCTAGAGGGTTGGCGGCAGTAGCCTATACTACTATACTTTGAGGTGGAATCTAACTAAACTATGTCTTGTCTAGCCTCAACTCGTTAAGCTTACTCAATTAGATACTTATGACTGTCTCACTGGTGACTTTATTTTGCAGTGAACTCTGTCAGCGGAAAATTACCGTCACTCCACTTAGGCAACTTGATAGGTTGCAAAACGAGGCAACAGAACTGTTGCAGCCAATCGATTACAGTGCTGGGTGCCTAATCATGGTGCATATGATACGAAAGTACATATTGGGTATCCACTGCGGCTGAAAAGCACTGCCAGAATCTGACAACGGCAATTTACCTTCTTCCTCCAGCTATCATGCCTCCCAGAGTCCTATCCGGCACGCAATATAAGGGCCAAGCCTTTACCCCTTCTATGAATTCAGCTACTGGGAACTTCCGAGACCGGGTCAGCGCGGCCCAAAATGACAGTCCCCCTCAGCCTACGACAGAATGTGATCGTAGTGAAGATGACTGTGGTGAGCTTTTACTGGTATTCTTCCAAGAGTCACGCAGTTTCAACTAAATTGGAAACTAGAGGACCAGCTCGGAGAATCTCAGACTCGCCGCCGACCACCCATGATGGTAGATTGGCGTCGCAAAATCTGTAATTTTCTCAACATGTCTAGCGACTGCACTGATGACGAGATCATAGTAGAACTTGAAGCTAAAGACGATCTCTTGAGAGAGTCTGAGTCTCTCAAACGAAAGGCCTCCGATAAGCAGGGACCGCCGAGAGTCCAGGTGATCAATCAAATTGAATGCAGGTCCGAATCCAGACGCCATCTCTACCTAGATGAGCCTTGGGTTGTTGAAAATGGGCCTCATCAAGCCCATTTGCGTTGCAGCAGATTGATTGATAATCTGGAACTATATTTGGAGAGAAACAAGGACATCATATGCATTGCCTATCGTAACTACATGTGCTGCGGAAGGTCACCACCACCTACTCCAAATCCTTGCCATTTCGATTTGCTTTTTAGTGAGAACGTTGAAATCGTCGCAGGAGAACTGGAATCGGCTTGGAGTGATCTTGTTGACAACGATCCTGCTCGAAAACCTCTGGAACCGCGTCATTCAGATGCCAGGGATCGTCCCGGTCAAGAGATTCAACATCCATACCTTTGGTGGTTTCATAACCGTAAAAACATCGAGACATGGAAGAAACGGCTCAGTCGAGAGTCTCAAGACCAAATCGAGGCTTTTCAATCTTATTTAAGAGCCTGTCTTGGCGATGAGTGGGACAATGTGGATGCTATGCTGTGCAAAGGCAAAATCACTGCCAAGTATCTGGGGTATATTTTTGTAAGACCTTGCTTCCTTCTATCAAGCTTGATATGTCTAATCGAGAACAGACCCCTGGACAAATAGTTGTCACGGAACCATTGAGACCTTCCATTACTCAATGGAAAGCATATGCTACAACTGGCTGGCTTGATATGGCCAGGCCACCCGCACCTGGATGGGGAATCAATGCAGGAATCAAAGCCAGCCATTGGGCTTTCGATGGCAACTTCCAACGTGTCAATACTTGCCTCAGTATCTCACACCTACCGTCTATGACCGAGGAGTTTTCGATCAATGCCATGACAGTTTTTCCGATGGACTACTGCCACAGTGATATCGTGGACAGTCTCAGAAGACGTGGGCGGATGTTTTGGAAGTGTCGGCGTCGCAAATACGTATGCGCTCAAGATTCCCCTCAGGATCATTACTACAACACAGTAAGCCTTAATAACCCGTGATTGTGGCCGATTTCTTACAATGGCATAGAGTTCCAGTTCCCGATTTATGATCGACATCGCAACATATAGCCAGATGCACCCGCCTGCCGACAACCGACCTGCACCAATCCTATTGCAGGACGAACTTGGGCCTGACATGATGGCCCAAGATGATCCACTGCCTGACCTGGGTGACGAGTTCTATATGTGCCTACCTACAACTGTTTATGGGTTCAACATGCAGAAGAAGGACTGGGGTATATGATAATTGATGTGATATGATCTAAAATATGCTGACCTTCTCTTAGTCAACTTGGAAGTGGAACTACTTCAAGAGGTAACTTGGAACGAGGAGGCTTTTGATCTACTAGTAATGGAGCGCGAGACGAAGGAGTTGGTACAAGCATTAGTAACAAACCACCTGGACGAAGACAGGAATACAGACGTCATTCACGGGAAGGGAAATGGGCTCTTTATACTACTCCATGGGTCAGAACTTGAACCCAAAACATTAAAGTTGCTCAGAGGCTGACTGCACACATAGAGGCCCCGGCACTGGAAAGACGCTCACAGCCGAAAGGTATGTCTATCCTATTGCAACGTTAATTGTTTCCTAACGAGAGTTTAGCGTTGCTGAAATCGCAAAGAAGCCCCTCTACAGAGTAACGTGTGGCGATGTGGGCACAAAAGCGGAAGAAGTAGAGCGTGTATGAAGCGATACATATGTGAACTCAACACTACATTATGCTAACGCTCATAGTACCTTGAAGTCGTGTGCCTCCTTGGAAAGACATGGGGTTGTGGTGCGTACAGCATGGATTTAGTTCAATATGCCTCCATTCAGCTGACTCGGACTCAGTGGTGTTACTCGACGAAGCAGACGTGTTCCTAGAACAGCGTAAGCTTGATAGTCTTGATCGCAACGCCTTAGTATCAGGTAAGATAACTTAATCACTATATGCAAAGCACATCATACTTACCAGATTGTCTAGTCTTCCTTAGAGTTCTAGAGTACTATGACGGTATATTCTCAGACTTTCGCTATTTAGAACACCCCACTAACTTAAACCCCAAGGTATCATGATTCTTACTAGCAACAGAGTAGGTATTTTTGACGAGGCGTTTAAATCCCGGATCCAGTTGAGTTTACGTTACAACAACTTGGAGAGAGACCAAAGGCGCCAGATCTGGGAAAATTTTATCAACCGGCTCGAGAAGCTCGAATTTCAGCGCACAACACAGAGTTGCGAGCAATCTTCTGACGCCTTGCTTAGTAAGCCTCAGATTATTCCAAGAGTCGGCGTGGATATAAAGAGCATGCGAGATCGACTGGAAGACTTAGCAGCCGCTCCGCTTAACGGCCGCGAAATCCGTAACATGATTTCAACGGCAAGACAGCTGGCTGTTTTTCGTGGTGAGAAACTGGCATATCACCATCTAGATGCCGTCATTGCAGAAGCACATAAGTTTGAAAAGTACATCAGGGGTGTTCATGATGGATTCTCGTCGGATCAGATGAAAAAAGAGCAGAGAGAACGATAGTTTAATATATGCATTTGCTGTTTTCTAATGTCATATTGTGAGTTAGTCTTCGCTGGAGTATTTTTTGTTGTCGGTGTAAGTTTATTCCCCTCATTCTCTACGCGATTCACCCCGTGTCAAATTTGTGCTGATAGTTTACTGTCAGTGGGGATCGATCGAGTCGAACCGAATCCTCCAGAAATTCATCTTTCTACAGTCAGAGCAGCGTTTCATCCAGCGCGATGAACCAATTCTTCGGGTCCGCCGACGCAAAGTCTTTTTCTACATCGCATTGCAGTTTATAGGCGTGGCAGCATGCGTAGTTATATCACATACCGTTGCAGCTATTGGATTCCCTGTTTTGATTATCTTGACGATCTCTCTTTGCATTCTAGTCGTACCTCGATGGTTCACACTCAAAGAACTTCACGTCCTGTATGACAGGTCCTGTATGACTTTACAGCTACCAATAACACAGTACTGACTAGACTTGGTGGCAAGCCAGTGCTACCAGAGGATTCGAAGGCTGAAGATCGGGGTCTTGAGAGATGAGAAAGTGAGGATAGATATGGTTAGCTCGTCAACGTGCTGGAAGTCTGCACCGATAGAGTTTCTCATGTACCAGCTATCTCATCCTTTCAAAGCACCGATGCGATTTGAAGGTCGTCAACGGGAGATAGCTACTCTGTAACCGAATCAGGTGGCAAACTAGGTAGAACCTAGGGTGTCAGAAGACTTGAGATCTTAGCTCAAGGGGCGAAATAAACTCATTAAAGAGCATCTTAAGTTTCTCTAAATTATCTTAAACTTACCTAAGTATTTTAGTCGCTTAGCATCAAGGTCTTGGCTTTTTTGCACCAGGGGATAGGGATAGGGACAGTGAGACTTTGGTACCAGGTCAAAATCGACTGTCGCAAGAGATCCATCACATTGGCATTTAGATCGCATATAATGGTGCAAATGCCTACATATTGTCTTAAATCACAATGACTAAAGAATTGTATAAATATTTTATATGTCTTGAATGAATTATTATATACAGTAGAGACAGTAAATATAAGTGGTGTCATCTCCGACAAGCCGGGGCAGACACCGAAGAAAGGTTCAGGGTTTTTCTCACTCCTCTCCTGTGCAAGGGTCCCAATCCACAAATGCAGATCCAGTCCCCAAGACCATCAAGGCTGTTTAGTTGTTGACAACCTGGGGAGCGGGGCAGTCAAGACAGCGGGCATCATACCAAGCGAAGCCCTTGCCAGCATCGGCAGGGTTGATGGTAGTACCATCATACTTGAAGAAGTAGCAGATGCCGTTAACATCATCGTAAGCGACAGTCTTGCAGTCAGGCTTAGTGGTACCACAAGCAGCAACGCAGTTCTTGAGGTCAAGCTGGCCATTGTGAACGCTATCGTAGCTGGTAGCAGCGGAGTTCTGACGCCAGCCCTTACGACCGCAGACGGCACCACCAGCAGAAGCGGCAAAACCACAACCAGCGTCGTAGAACTTGTAGCCGGTGGCTTGGGACTTGACGTTGGTGGTCTTGAGGTCGTACTTGGAGAAGTAGCAGATGCCGTTAGTCTCATCGTAAGTGACAGACTTGCAGTCGGGCCTGGTGGTGCCGCAGGCTTTGATGCAACCGTCGAGGGTGAGCTTGAAGTTGTGAATGCTGTCGTAGCTCTTGGCATCCGGGTTCTGGCGGTAGCCGGTCAGACCGCAGAGGGACTTGGAGGGGATGTTGACGAGGTTGCACTGCTCCAGGCTGCGGCAGGGCAGCTTGTTGTTAGGAGCAGCGGCAACAGTGACGGCTGACAGGGCCGCGGTGAGGAGGGTGGAGTAATGCATTTTGATGGTTGATTGGGGGAGTTGAAGAAAGTCTGATGAGTTCCTTGATGTTGCTTGCTCTGTTGAGGAGATAAGATTGTTGGTGATGGTGAGATTGAAAGCGACGATCCTTTCTCTTTCTTATAGGGCCGGTGACGAGATGCGAGGAAGATCATCAACGCCTCAACTTCTCCTTTCTCGAGTTCTAGATTTCCATCGTGTTGGTCTACAGCAGCGCCTTAGACGTGGCAAGGCAAAAATGGAAAGGTTCGCCTTACATCGAGAGAGCTGAAAGAGCGCAACTGAACTATCGAATAGATTATTGAAACTTGGCAGGCTAATACAGTAATCAACCTTTCTGTCCTCAAGGTCTCGAAGGAGCCAACCTCCGCGACGTCCGCGACCGGCATTAATTCGACTGACTTACACTTAGTGATTGAGCGGAACGTTGATTCCGCCTATCTCTCCGTATCATCGGATTATTCCACCTCATGTCATTGGTTCTTTACGGTATTGTTATGGGGCAGACGTTTTAGCTTCGAAACTATCGACGCCACGAAACCAAGCCTCTTGCATCATTCCCGGGTTTGTTTCCGCACTGCTCCATCGCGGAATCTGGCGTGGCCACTTGAATTACCACATACAGCAAAGTCGTGAGTTTCAAGATTAGACGTTAAATGATTTCAGACCGGGCTAAGTCGTTTTGGCGTCGCGAAGGAAGAAACGACTCGTATTAGAGTGAACTTGAACTTTAGTAGCTTCGTCACGATCGGAGCTGGCACTTGAGCAGTGTTTTCAGTGCTGTTAGTCTACGTACTTTCTTCGACTAATAATCAATTAATTGCTGTAGAAATCAGCATACAGCAATAAAACAAGAGACTCCGAAGCAGCACAACTACCAATGCTATAGACACTTCTTTAGGGTTTTGAGTGTTTCTGTTTCGCTCCTGCTAGTTAGTCTGTTAAAAGTAATCAAGCTAGTGTCACTTAAGAAGTCATAAGATTTGCTTTCTCATACTTATTTTGGTTGGTGTGCTGTCTGTTGACGGCTAGCTCATGCTCCTAACTCCTTTATATTTACTCTATTTCTTCTTACTATTGGCCTGGCTGCCCATTTATAACAACATCTAATGAATACTCTTAGCCGTTGCAAGGATAAAGTTTTGTAACTTGTCCAATAAGCGAGCTCACAGTTGAATAATCTTCAACAATGGAAGATACCGGGCCCCCTCAAGAGACACACAAATCATAGTTGCGACCAACAGTGGAGTCACCGGAAACCAACCGATGCAGTCGATCAGTTGAGTTTGTTCAGCGACGGCCCGAAAGCTTCTGAAGGCTCTTGCTGTATCTTCATTCATGAACCAAGGATAATTCTAACCCCATTTGGTACGCTATGGGCCTCTTTCACCGTACAAAAGCAATCGACTCAGCTAAAAGTTGCTAGTTTATTAATTTCAGCTCTTGTACTACAAGTACTCTGATAGATGAATCAACCATGCAGACAGTGAGCCGACCGGAGGTTTTTCTCCACGTAAGATGCAGCTGTGCAGATGATCTAGAACCAACGTGCTAAGCTAGAGATCAATCCAACTAGGCCGCAAGGATTACAAGAGCCTGTGAAAAGATATCGCTAAACTATACAATAGTTTGCCGTGATGCGGCGATGTTGATGGGCTTAACCGAGGTAACCGGCGCGCACCGTAAATTTGGAGCTCTGTCACTGATCTTCTGTCAATTTCTGACTCTCAGCCTTGCAACTATACTACTCTGAAGGGCAAGAAAGATCATCTGAACGAGAAATCATATTGCATATTATGTTCGTACTTTGACAGTCTGAAGTTGCCCGCAGTTTTGCAAATACCTCCATAGTCATAGCAGAACTGGGATTAGCCTCTCAGCGATTGATAAACCAACCCCTAGCCCTATATGGCATCTCGTCAATTCTGATCTAAGCTAGTATGTCTAATTATAATGCGCATCTTTAAAGTTCGACGTCTTGAGCCTGACAAGACGGTTATTGGCTTTCAGGCCCCGAACTTATGACTCTAAGATGAAACTACCGAAAAGTGAACTCACATCGTGTCTCTTGGCATAATCCGAGATTCTGACCCGGCTCCGAAAACGCGGAATAAGTTCAAGACTACTAAAATCCAATAGTGTCTTCTAGCTCTAAACGTGTTGTTCTCCTGATGCGAAGAAAGTGTTGATAATAAGTCATGGGAGGATAGACTTGGAAGAATCGCGTGCGCCTTTGTTGTTCTCTACATCTGACGTTATTCACTCGTTCTTTTTTCGCCATGGTTTCTGCAAAGCCGCTCTTCACCGCCGTGATGGCTTTCATGCTTCAGCCGATTTTGGCTGGGCCTTGCCGTCCGGTCTCACGGTCTACTTCGTCTGTTGAGTCTTCGACTTTGCTCACATCCACTTTCACTGCATCTTTTACTTCCACTACTGGCTCTACATCAGTTTCCGGAGTGTCCCTGGCATCCTCTTACACTTCAGTCGGAGAGAGCTCCGCCACGGATGTCTCTGGAACTGAGACAGTGACCAAGGAAACTTCGGTCAGCGAGACTTGGTCTAAGACATCTATTAGTGCTTCAATCACTACGGAAGATTCTTCGACTGCTGCTTCTCTCGTTACTACTACATCTGGATCCTACACCAGCGAGTCTCATACATCGGAAACCTTGACGACTGATTCGACCACTACAGCGGATGTCTCTTCTACGCCTGAGGCTTTTTCCACTGAGGCTTCTTCCACTGAGTCTACCAGCATTGACTCTAGCACCACAATCACTGATGCCTCTTTCACTTCAACAGAGGCATCAGCTACCACCGCGGCTCAGTCTACCTCGACAGATGCTAGTACCTTTACCACCTCGACCCTCGACGCGTCTACCACCACCACTGACTTCACCACCTTGACGACGGCCGCCACAACTACTTTCGAAACTTCCACGTACACCACGACGACCGAAGCAGCATCTACCAGCGAGGAGTGCAAGATCTATCCTTACATGTTGATCTGAGTATGAGACTTCCCTGTATAAATTTAATTCTTGCCCTGAAGCGACGGTTGCCAAGGTCACCGATATTGTTGGGTAATGTATATAGTTTCTAAACATATATAAAAGTCAATACATGGTACCCCCTTTCTAGTAATTGCCTTTTATTTCCTTCCTGTTGGCTCTATAATTATCTATATCGATTGCATGATGCAACATGCTAATCAAATGCTAGTGATATCCCTGAAATCCAAGAATAGGAGTTGTTGGACCTCCCGTTCCAGCGTTCTTATCTAGGTCGTTCACAGCGCGAGTAAAGTCTTTGCAGACAAGCTCTATTCCTTAGGGTTGTTGTAAGAGCCTCGGACCATTATTCACGATCCGAAGTTGCTGTTCCGATCTTCCTTCTACATATCTTTAACCTTATTACGCACTTAGTGAAGTCTCTAGAGGCATACCTAGTAAAGAGAGTACTGCCATATCCCAGATCTCCCTATACCCACTAGGGGAGATCAGAAAAAACTTGAATGTAAATCCTAAGTGATGAAAATGCTTTGGTAAAGCTTGAGATACTTTATGGTGCATTTTGACTAGTTTATTTCTGTCCCCTAATTCAAGGCCTTAAGTCTTCTGACCCCTAAAGGGCCCATTAGGTGGCAGAGGATAAATACGCTCTATACCGTCAAGTAGAACAAGTATTGATTTAACAAGTATTTAGATATACTTTACCTAGAGAGACAACATTCCTCGATGCCGTGTATTTATGCCGTGGAACCTTAATCCGAGCCGAGTTTGGAGAGGCCGAGTACTTAAAAAGTTGTTTTCATAGACTTGGGCGACCAGCCACAAAACCTTCCACTTCAGCTTCGTGTCTAGGGCGGCGCCACATTCCAAACTCGCAGACTATAAGTTTGGGAGTTGCCCAATGTAGAGAGGAATTTTCTCCAAATAATCATTTCAAAAGTCTTCATCTGACTGATTACGCACCTGACCTTGACAGTCTTTATGATAGGCTCTTTTATGAAACTCTTCAAGGCTCTCCCTTGGGCACATGCCTCGACAGGCAATTTATTGCAATCTTGTCCTGCAGACACACCTCTGTCGTGCCATAATACCACTGTTGTCACAGACACTTACTGCTTCGTCACTGATGGCCGTTTACTACAAACTTAGCTTTGGGACACTGATGCATGTCCCTCTGGTAAGCTATTTATACTTGTGTATGCAATGCACTGAAATGTTAACACAATTCCAGAATCATGGACTATTCACGGGTTCTGGCCTGATGGCTGCAACGGCGGTTTTACAGAAAGCTGTGATCCAGACCGGGCACACGACAGCATCGAACAGATACTGAGCGATACTGATGCAGACGCACTTCTCGATGACATGAATACATACTGGCCGAGTGATGAGGGCCCTAACGATAGGTTTTGGCATCACGAATGGGCTGTGCATGGAACATGCGTCAGCACCCTTGAACCAAAATGCTACAGCAATTATAAGACTGGTCAAGAGGTTATCGACTATTTTGGAACGGTGGTCAAAGTTTTCAAAGCGTTGCCCACGTATCAGTGGCTCGCTGATGCAGGTATCACACCGTCGTACGACCAGAAATATGCTATAGATGATGTTCAATCAACTCTGGCGGAGAAGCATGGCTATCCGGTTGTGTTGAATTGCCGAGGCAATAGGCTGAATGCGGCAGAGTATTACTTCAATATGCAAGGCAGCTTCCAGGATGGTGATTTTGTGCCTACATCCCCTGGTGGAAAGGAGGGACGTTGCCCTGAGGAGATCTTGTACCTACCCAAATCAGATCAAGGGCAGCAAGAAATTGTAGGGGGTGAGTGGCTTTACTATGCTTTGCGACGGGGTGGTATCGCTAAGCCAATGGCTTTGAGGGTTTTATGTCATGTCCATAGTCTGCCAATATACTGGAAACAGTATAGCATAATCATTAAACAATAACTATATCCCTAAAGTCCGCGAATGGGGTATTGACCTTCTCGCCAGCCATTGCTCCGTTAATAAATGCATCACCTAACAACTGATACATCCTTACATCGCGTTCTGTGTCCTTTAACCTCCTTAAAACATATGGAACCTTTCCTCCAGGTATAATCGCCACAATATCACCCTTTTGTGCCACCTCAGGTCCGAACCCTATTTTTCCATCACTCGTCACAATAAAGCGTCTACGTTCGCTCGTCTGTCGAATCAATTCGTCAAAGTCTTGAATAACTTGCTTCGATGTCTTGGTCAAGGCACCTTCAGCAGATATGAACCATTCGAGCCAAGCTTTATAGGCATTCGAGTACTCGTGACAACCGATCACCCACTTCATGGACGTAAAGCCCCCACTGAGAGCGTCCTCAAACACACGTTCTCGCGGATCTACAGTAGTAGTCTCAGTGGAGTCTACGTCCGAATGTGGTGGCAAGCCCGCGAGTCTTGTCCATCCGTCGATTACTATTTTGCCTCCAAGTGTTGAGCCTGGCGTGATGAGAGGGTAGCCAGGTGCAGTAGCTTCAATCTTTGCGATCTCTAGTGCACGAGTTTTGACATGGCCTGAATCATCCACGGCCCATTCTGGTGTCATATCTCCCGAGGCGTGACAGTGACGGATCATGTTTGTACGTTCCGTATATGTCAGATGATATCGATCATCGATTGTTGCATCCCAATCTGGGACCCAACTCGGCAAGTTCTCGGTTCGCTTCTCAACGCCCGACTCGTGTAATACATGGCTCAATACATCAAGGGTTTGGGACTTTTTGATCAGCGCCATCGCCAAGCTTCGATAAATAACGGCTGTTGGCAAGGTGTAGTCAATAGGTATCTCATCCTTGATATCTACGCCTCTTGAGCGCAGTCCGAAATAACCGAATACTCTATCTCGCGGATCTGAGCAGTGCCGAATCCGAAAAAGTGATATCGCAGCTAGGTAATCAGCATCGTATAGCTGTCCGGGCATAAGCATATCCATCAGGTGTTTCATTCGAAGGGTTGCAGTGTATATTGTTAAACCTCGGTTGACCTCACTCGAAACATCGAGGAAGCCATGCGCACTACCATCGATGGGCCTCCGCGCCGACCAACAGCAAGAATTCTCATGATCTATCCAAGCCCTGCAAGTCTTCCGTACGGTCTCTGCGTCGATCAAACGGTCGCCGCATCGAAATATGACTTTGCGCGCCAATAAGAACTCTTGCACCGTCCAGACCCTCGTCCACCAGGGGGACGCAAAGAAAGCTATGAGAGAGTCTTGCAAGGGCTTGTCACTAGCATTGAGACCCTTAATAGTTAGATGAGGTGAGAGAGATGGGTCAAAGTGTATCGAGGTATCGCGTGCGGTCGCTTCTATATAGTCTAATCCCAATTTGAATGGGTCCGATGCGGTTGATAAGAAAGCGAGGACATATTCGGCATGTGAATAAATCTCTCCCATCAATGCAACTTGGGATGCACGCTCATGAGGGTCCTGCTGGTTGATACATAGGGCGTCGATCCAGAGCAACCGGTCAAAGCAAGATGCAAAAAAGCAGTTGAGGACCTTATGGAGGTTTCTGGTTGCCTGAATAGTTTGACCCGATACATCGAGTGACAGAGTATCGTTCAAATCGCCCCAGACATAAGACAGCGCCACAAATGGTGGATTATCCGGGTCATTCAAAGAAACACGCTTGAAGGATAAGCTCGGCCTCTCATCAGGCTATGATTAGTTAACTAGCTGGAGATTGGTGCATAAGCAGTAAGAAAACCTACCAAGCCATAATCCAAGCAAAGAAGGCGAATTTCGTCACCTTGCAGACTCATTATCGGAGAATTGGACCCCATCTGTCAGATATAAAGTTTTAAACAACGCAGTGCTTATTTTCATGCGTGCTGAAGCGCTAATTAAATTAAATCTTGCTTCCCGTCAAAGACAAGATGGGGAGATGATGACGGCATGGGAGTGGATCCTACTAGGCTGCCAGGTTTGCCAGGGTCTTTTGACCTTGGGTTGAGTCGCATTTCTGACATTTAAACAGGCGATTATCACCGGTATAACGAAAAGTCCAGGTATATAGTACCAATGCTCCTCTGACAAACCCCCCCCTCCCCCATGACCTATGCGGGTCAGATCGCTCTGTATACCGAGGGTTCCCTTCAAATCAAGAACCTCGCGTTTTTAAGCACGAGGATATTTATTGGCTACGTCGTACAAACCGGAAGTATTGGGTCGGCCGCCTCTACATGAGAGATGAGACTACGTTTTCATTCCTGACATCTTTTGTCATGGACAGCCCACATTTCCAATTTCCTATGTAGGTGGGGTGCAATTTGCTGGTATATTAGGTCTCTAAGTATACTTCGGTAGATAAATCCAAGACTTTGACCTTTCTCACTGAATGCTGCCCACAATGGTATCGTTCAGCCTACCAATCTAGCGAACCAGACTAGTGAGGACCTGGAACAAGGTTTCTTAATGACAGGAGACACCTTTTCGGCAAGATGACCAGATCCGGCTTCGAGCCAGGCAATTCGGTTGCTATCTTTGGCTCAGGTCATGTTGGTCTAATTGCAAGATACAGCGCTTTACCACGCGACGCCTGGCGCATTTATACCATCAGCCATGTCCAAGAGTGCATTAGCATGACTTAGTCTACTGGGGCAATTACCTGTGAGCTCTGCTGAATCTGTCTGACCCAGTCGCCCAGATTCAGAATCTAGATCTGACGGTGTTAGAGTTCGCAGATGATAAAATTGAATGCATTTAAAGCCGGTCTTGGTCAACTTGATGCCCATACTCATACACCTAGGCCTTGTGTGCTGCTCTTGAGCACTCACAGCTCCGCGCTAACATACCATTTCTCGCCATAAGCTTCAGGAGCAAAGATTTCTTGACCAAAACGAGATTCAGACTTAGTTATATTTACATAATGCCATTTTATTACTTTTTGCATAACCTTGAACTCTATGCACTATGGCTACCAATCTGGTTGGACTGCTTAATACGGTTTAGTCACCCACGTCATGTTCCATGTGCCGAAAAGCCTAGGTTCATAATAAATAGCTCAAAGTAAGATCGGTCTAGGCCTTGATACCTATCGAATTCTGCGTTTTCATATTCTCTCATTCCCAGTCTTCACTTCTTCAGTTATTCACTGTATTACACAACAACGCTCTTTCATCATGTCATTAAAATCACAATGGCCTTCCGTATTCTCCTAATTTTTGCCATCTTTCTGATCTCCTCAGTGGCTGCTTCTACTACCACAGAAACCGCCAGCGCAACTACCTCCGTCAGCTCTTCTCCCCTTCCTTCAGATATTTCTTCGCTGCCAGACTGCGGTATAAAGTGTCTCTCGACAGCCGGAAAGGAAATTGGCTGCGCTGGCACTGACCTAGTCTGTATGTGTTCGCAAAACGACGCGTTTGCAGACCATTTTGACCAATGTCTGAAAAATGAGTGCACCATTAAAATATTCAAAAGTGAGTAAACAATAGATCTGCGAGGCGCCATCTAACGGTATTTGCACCAGATCTTTGGGGCGCGCGCCAAAAGGTTTGCGCTGCGGTGAAGGATAGTTCTAATTCTGCTGCCTTGGCATCCGCTTCAGCTATCATTGCGTCCGACGCGCCCCAGGAAACGGGAAACGGTGCCGAGCGTTTGACTCACGTGGGTATCCTCGGTGCCTTTGCGTGGGGTGCACTGATTATGTAGAATCTTAGTTATCAAATGAAATTCAGAGTAGTAATTATAGTCAAATTGCAGTGGTCTTTAATGGGCTGATAATCAGCCCTACTATCACTATCATACCTACAGCTTGCCCTTCCTGCCATCCTCACTCAACTTCAAAATCATGCCGAGATTACCGCTCTCAATCGTCTCAAACAAACTCCCAAGACCCTGCGACTTGCGCTTCTCCTCTTCTCTACGGAAGAAATCTTCTGCCGTTTTGATCCTGTTGGGATGAATCTCATCTAAAAGCTTGTAGTCCCTCTGAACGACTCCCTTGTTTCCACCAGAATGCCTCCACATGTTCCAGAAACCGGTGAAATTCTGCACAAATGTCATGGTCGCAGGATCATTAGGATCAGCGTTGTATCCAGCTGGCGTGGATGATCTCAAAGGCATGTGCTCAAAGTAGGTCGATAAGGGAATGTCGATAAACTGAGCCGGCTTTCCAGTGACCTTTTGGAAGGCTTTAGCTAGATCGTGATACGTGATATGATCAATCGCGACCTCCAGATCCAATCCATCAGACCTCTCCGGGTGATCAAAGAGCCAGCGAACATAGTACTCGCAGTCATCGAGAGCGACATGCGGTATGGCTCCATCAGCAAGAGGAACAGCCCAAGTAACAACTCCATCCATAATTCGAGGTGTCATGACAGTCTGTGCAGATATAGCCATCTCGATATACGGACCCGTAGTAAAGATTGCAGTACCCATGTCGTGTCCCTTCCTCTGGCTCAACATCCACTCAGCCATTCGACCTTTGCCATCATAATGGCCGCAGCGGAACTTGGGGTCATAACCGCTCTTTTTGTATCCATAGTCCAGGTTTCCAAAGACAAAGAACTTGATACCAGATTCAATCGCTAGTTCGTAAGCGCGAATTGTCCAGTATGTCTCCGTCTTTTCGCCGGTATTGAAACCGTCGATGTTGACAAAAGCGCCCCAGCACCCTGCATAGCCTTTTCGCAGATTGTCCTCATTGGCAAATGAACCTTCGATGAACTCAACCTCGCCTAGCTTTGCTAACTGTTTGGCTCGTTCAGAGTTGGCGTCGCGGGTAAGAACTCGAAGACTGTAGGCTCCGTCCTTGGTGAGGCCGCGACAAACGGGGAGGCCTTGAGCTCCTGTAGCTCCGATAACAAAGATGCGACGGGACATGATTGACTTATGAAGTGATGGTTTAGTGTGAAATAGTTATGTGTTAGAGTTTGCGACCTATAAAAGGGAAGCCAAATTGTTGATCTATGCGTGACGTTGCAACAGTTGTAAATAGTGGCACGCATCAGCGTTTTATTTTAACATTTTCCGAAAAAGATTACAAAATACGGATACCACCGGAGGGTTTTGTAATACATGGTTTGCCAAGTGGTTCTTGATTATTATTCGTTCCGGCGTCGGTTTGTTTGCTCTGATCAGTAATTAACTAATTATTGATCACTAATCTTAAGTTCGGTGCTTCCAGCGCTGGCCCACCAGTGTCCCAAAGTCCCTGACCTGCCAGACCTTCTCCTCGTATTCCTGATTCGGAAATCCTTTCGACTTGGCACGCTTTGCCGTTGTGATACAAGTCATGTCGCTCGGATTCCTCACTGGAGACCGTGTGGAGGGAAACATCTTGTTAAACAAAACAGTTCAGTAATCAACTATTGAAGACTGACCGAAATTATGTAATTGCTCATCTAGGTGATTTGCCTGATTCTGATTATCTTATCAACCTAAATTACATTGAAATCGAATGTAAAGTTGAAGGGCTTGGTATAGCACCTATACTTCTCAAATGGTCTCACCCGAACCGTAGCTGAGCCCAGTCCATTATTATCATAATCGAGATGCAGCACCGTCATATTTAAAGGCTTCAAATCATGGGGGTGTTGAGCGTCGTTCAGGTCAAAAGGCATGTACTGTCGAGCCGTGAAGCTGAATGGCTCACCATTTGTTCGTTGAGCGTCAAGGGTCACGTCCTTATTCCCTATCCTCAACCAACGCAGATCCTCACGATTACCGTTTTCTTGGGGATAGTCGTAGTATGTAAACAGATCTGGAACAGTGGAGCTGTACTGCCCGATGCGTGAACCTTGCTTGGAATCCTTGTAACTTTCGCCAGGTCCTCGACCGAACCATGTTACGTCGTCGAACGACTCGGGTAGAACAGCCATGACACCAATGCGGGGAATAACATGTGACTCATTCTTACCGACGAACTCGCCACCAGCCTCGAGTTGAAGTTGAGGGCCCTGTGTGGGGATTCGGTAAATCATGTCTGCATCAACGCCCCAAGCGCGTGTTTTGACTCCAACCCAGACTTTATAGTGTACCACTGCACCATTGTTGTCGGTGCGCCATGTCACATCTCTGACTTGAGGATAGATCATTGAAATCTTTTCTTGTTCCCAGATTGGTCCATCACCAGAAGACGCGGCGTCGTTCTGTGTCAAGGCGCGATAGAAGGAAAGTTCAGGGCCACGCTGGAAGATATCCACGCCATTGATGTTCCAGGTGACGTTACCTTGCAGTAAGTCAAAGCCGAACGAGGAGTCTCCACTCTTGTAAAGGAGCTTGGTTCCGTTCTTCTCGAATTCTGACTTGTCTTGACGACGGACCAGTGACTTATCATCCAGTGTCTTCATGCCAGGCCGTTGGATGTGAAGCTGGTCCCAAGCAATGACATGTCCCTTCGGAGCCCAAAGAGTGCCATTCTTCAACTTGAGCTCAATCGTGATCCAAGCTTCGTTTTGCGTGACGTTCAGTCCCGTCGGCAATGCCACTCTCCTATTCTCTCCGGCAGGCACATTCGGAAATTCAAGGGGACGCGACTCAGTCTTGAGACCATCCGCGACAATGTGCCAGAACGCATCAAGATGGCTCAAGTCAGAGAAGTCATAGTGATTGACAACAGTCATGACACTGCCATTGTTTGCCAATTTCACTGAAACGGGCTGGATGATCTTGGCATACTCTTTCAGAGAGGGCATGGGAGAATGATCAGACAACACCAGACCGTCCATGATAAAGTCGCCATCATTAGGTTCGTCGCCAAAGTCACCTCCATAGGCGTAGTAAGTGATGTTCTCTTCCTTCTTGAGTAGTCCGTGGTTACTCCATTCCCAGACAAGGCCTCCTTGGGACAGTGGCTCGGATCTGAAGAGGTCGATGTACTCGACAAGACCGCCTGGTCCGTTACCCATGGCACTGTTGATGTTAGCTTAGCCTCATGGCGATATTTTAGAGGGGCACTTACTGGGCGTATTCGCACAATATGATGGGCTTGTCAGTATGAGTCTTGATAAACTCCCTCACATCATCAGGCGTGCTATACATCTGACTGTACATATCAGTCGATGTCGCATTTCGGTCTTGCTCGTAGTGAATGATCCGGCTAGGATCCCTCTCTTTGATCCATTTGCTCATAGCAGCGTGGTTCCGACCATAAAAGCACTCGTTACCAAGTGACCAGATAATGACTGAGGCGTGATTCTTGAAGCGCTCCACGAGCTGACGGGCCCTGTCAACATAGGCCTCTTCCCACTCAGGGTTATTGGAGAGCCATTCCGCCGCTTCTTCCTCTGTCTCTTCAATGCCACCGAAACCGTGACATTCAAGATCTGATTCGGCGATGACGTAGAAACCGAGTTCATCGGCAACGTCAAAAAAGTCGGGATGAGGAGGTTGATGAGCGGTACGGATTGCATTGATATTAGATCGCTTCATGAGCAGAAGATCTTTTCGCATGTTCTCATAACATATTGTGCGTCCAGTGAGATGATGGTGCTCATGTCTATTGACTCCGTATATGATGATTGGTTTTCCGTTGACGTAAAAGTTGGATCCTTTGATCTCGACTCGACGCAGACCGACCTTTTGGCTGATGGTGCGTCGGTTGAAGGTAATGAGCACAGTGTACAAGTTTGGTGTTTCAGCAGACCAGATATAAAAGTCACTTCCAGAGAGCTTCTTCTGGTAAATCTCTGATGAAGATCCTTCCCACTCATCAACGGTTGATCCATCAGGCGAAAGCAGTTTGATGGCCAGATGGCCCTCATTCCCTTGAATAGTCACGTTTACTTTGAACGACCCTTCGTTGAAAGAGTCACTGAGTTCAGAGTCCACTTGGAAGTCAACTATTGATGGTTCAGAAAATGGAATGAGATAAACGTCGCGGAAGATACCAGAGAGCCACCATTGGTCTTGATCCTCAATGTACGATCCATCAGACCATTGATAAACGCGTACAGCCAGATCATTCGCTTGACCAGGAGTGAGATAATTAGTGATGTCGAACTCGCTTGGATTGCGACTTCCTTGGCCATAGCCAACCTCTTCACCGTTGACCCAGACGTGGAATGCACTATCGACACCTTCAAAGCGCAGTCTGATCTGATCACCATCCCAGTCCTCTGGGACTTCAAATTGACGCCAGTAAGATCCTGTGGGATTGACATATGAGACATTAGGTGGAGTAACAGAGAAAGGATAGTCAATGTTGGTATAGTGAGGATGTCCATAGCCTTGGAGCTGCCACATGCCAGGAACTTCAATGTCATCCCATGAGCTGGTGTTGGCTGTTTCCCAGATGGGTGCATCCAAGGGACTGATGTCGTAGTGGAATTTCCACGTTCCATTCAGACTGTGGAAATAACTGTTATCGCGATTAAAAGAGAGAGCTGATTCTTGGTCAGGGTAAGAGTAAAAGTGTGCTCGAGCCGGTAAAGTGTTGCGATGCAGGACATTAAGGTTGCTCCAGTCAGGCAACGCCACTGGGAAGCCCATAGCTGACAAATCCATATTTGATTTGACAATGTCAATAGGCTTGAACGATGCCATTAAAGACGGCACCCATTCATTGTCTTATACTAGAAATAGTCGGACATGACCTCGGTTCTACTTTTAATCATCCACAAACGCCAAGCCCTACGATCGTCATGAGTGGTTTCCGCACCTATCGCGGCACAGTAAATCCGGGGAATAGTCCGAGATCTACATAAACTCCCCCCGCAATGATTTGGATACGACGCTTTAAACAAGAATAAGCATAAATCTCGAATGATATCGAATTATGTCATGACCTTCTTCCCTTCTTCCCCGCTGGAACGTAGCATTGGGGGGGAGTCTATATGTCAGATGACCGAGAAACTAACAAGAAGCTCGAGACCATCCATTTAGCCAATCCCTCAGGGTGTCAGAAGACTTAGGACCTAAAATTAGGGGACAAAAATAAACTAATTAAAGTCTTGCTAAGTTTATCCTAAACTTAACCAAGTACTTTTGTCACTTAGGATCGAGATCTTAAGTTTTCTGCCATCCCCTAGCCAATGAAGCGCCCAAACTTTTTCCACTCCTCATCACCCTTCAATCTCTCCATATCCTCATCCCTCAATGATATAGCCGCGGTAATCTCTCCATCCGGCCTCTTGGGCATAAGATACATAAGACTCTCAAAAGGCTCGAATAACGGTCTCCTCACACTCTCGGGCTTTCCCAATCCGAATCCAAAGTCATATTCCCAACATCCCAGCTTCGCCCATGAACTCAACATGATATCTGTCGAGGGATTCGCATCTGCTGTGACTGACAAGCCTCCCTGCTCATGGTTCTTCAGGTACGTAACCATAGCTTGTGTCCTTCGGCGTAGACGATCGCGGCCAAGTTCGGAGCGAAGATGTGAAGCCACGACGCCGAGGGGTTCTTGAGTGATTTTAGAGAGCGTTGAAACGTTGTAGGTCATGTTTTGAAGAATGCCGGGGTAGTTCTTTGGAACATCTAGTTGAGTGCGCACATCAACAGCGCGACAGAACTGAGTCGATGTTGATTCTTCAAGACGACCAAGACGGGCGCGGCTGACGGATTGCCAGATAAATGCCGAGAGAGCATCGTCTGTTGAAATGAATTTTGTTTGTGCGTCAAGAGTCTGGCTTGCCTTGTCTTTAAGCTCGGAGAGGGCTTGGGGGCTGAACGAGAAGAATGCCCAGCTTGCTTTTGGCGGTGTTGGCGGCTGCTCTGTTGTTGGAGGGGGTTTGACGAGTTGATGATCCAGCTCGGGGCCGGTTTCGTAATTTCCTAGAAGAGGTACAATGGTCTTGCGGTCAATGTTCATTGTTGATATCTCTTCTTGTGTGAATGGTTCGTCGCGACAGGCCTTGGATAGTAGCCGGATAAGCTCATCCTGACCTGTCATGTCCATGCAACCATGCTGCCCATTGACAGTGAGTATAATGCCGCCTTGGACAAAATTGAGCTGAAAAAGCAATACAGGTTGAGGGTCATCGGGTGAATAATTGGGTCCAAGGGGTAGTGTTTTCTTTGGCGCAATCACATTCTCATCAAACATTCTCATGGGAAACTCTGCTTTTCTCAAAGCCTCCATCGTGGGCGCTGAAGGGTCATCGCGAAGGTCCTTGACTACCAGCGGCGGTGTTTCCTCAAATTCTTTGATCTTGAAGACGCCGCCCTCTTCGATGACTTGACCTGCGACCCAGGGAAAGTTCTGTGAGAGACGCTGTAGACCTTGCTTGAGGGTCGCAGTGATAGCAGGGTGCGCAGAGGGATCGCTGACAGGGAAGCAGAAGCTGACTTGGGTGTAGATTTTGACCATTAAAGGTTGTTGTCCGATGATATCTAGCTCCATATCTAGATCGTTTGTGGTCGTAACGTTTAGTGCATCCATTTTGAAGTGATGAATTGGTTGATGGTGAGGTTTTACTGCGGTGTTGTTGCTGGTATTTGTAGAGAGGTTTTAGAAGGATCAGCTCCACTGAACGGGTATAACTCAGAATGAGTCGAAATGCCTAATTGCCTGTTATAGACTAGCTAGAGTCCGCAAACGCCCCGCACCCGCCCTCGCTTACCTGTGATAACTTCACAAACAGCAGCAATATTGAATTCATAGAAACAAAGCGTTTTATTGTTAAAGAACTAATGAATAACACGCTAATTGAGTTTCCGATCTACGCATGACCATAATTAAGCATAACCCTTGTGATTCCCAATTGCAACCCATCAGTGGAGACACTCCAACTATTGCGTAACCGGTACAGGATTGTGCATCGGCGTCCCGGAATAATTACCCGCTGGTGGATATTGCTGAGGCATTTGCGTATTTTGTCCAGTCATTTGCGGTGTTTGGGGCTGCGCTGGGAAGTAGGAACCTTTGTTGTCCTGTTGGTAGTGACCAACAGTCGAACCTGTTGGGAGAGGAGTTGGAGGCATCTGATACTGCATTTGAGGCTGCATTGCGGGTGCAGCTGGAGCAGGTGGACTGGCCATGCTAGACACTTGAGGAGGATATGCTTGCTGTGGTTTGGGTGCCCAGTCTTGAGGGTTGTATGGTGCATGAGGTGTAAAGCTTGGTTGAGGAGTGGCTATAAAGGAGCTCCGTCTGTCCACTGGCGGAGATGTCGCTGCTTGATGATAATTGCCTGTATGATGTGGTGTCGCGTAGCCGGGCTGTTGCTGATACTGCGGTTGTGCGACTGGCGTAGATGGTTGATACCCTGTCTGGTGCTGTACAACTTGCTGTACAGGGGTTTGAGTTTGGTAGACAGTGGCCGGTGGTGGCATCTGAGATGCAGCGACAGGCTGTGGCGTTGGCTGAGGAGGGATTGTGACAGCTGGGGGATATCCTGTTGGTGTCGCTGGGACAGGAGGAAAATATCCTGCTTGAGGTGCTCCAGCAATCTGTCCAGAAGCCTGAGGCTGTACCTGTTGATGCATGTAGCCCTGACTGTTGTCTTGGGGAGGTGTAGGCAAGACCAGATTCGGGGGTTGTTGGACTTGCGGCTGTTGATACGGAGTTGGTGGTGCAGGCGTAGCAGGAGGAAGAGCTTGATGCATTGCAGCCATGTTGAACGGTTGCGGTGTTGCAGTAGGATTATAGGGCGCATTTCCTGTCTGCTGTGGGTAGGAAAGATGCTGCTGTACTGGCTGCATGTTCGGGGCTTGCGTAGTCTGAGGAGCATATTGTACAGCTGGAGTTTGAGGCAGTGAGAACATCTGGGTGTTCGATGGAGGCATAGGCGACGGAGCACCTGATACTGGGATCTGTTGCTGCTGAGAATAGGCATACGGGGGGTGTTGCAAGTTCTGCTGTCCCGTAGCATTTGGCATCAAATGAGCCTGGGCCTGTTGAGGGACTTGTGATTGACCAACTGGGGCCTTGAAGTCCTGAGGATACACATTCGGGTTGGGATTGTAGGTCGGAGGTCCTCGCATCTGACCGACAGCAACATTGTACGGCGGGGGAGGCAGAGGCATTGCTTGAGATGAACTTCCAGCAGCATAAGCCGGATACGCCTGGCCATTGTTCGGATAAGGTTGAATCGTGTACCCAGCCTCAGCGGCCTTTGCATCTTGAACAGCTTTGAAGACACCAGCCTTCTGAAAGGCCTTGCGAGCATCCTTCTTCTTCAAATGATCGGTATGTTTGTGCTCAACCATCATTCCCGCACCGTCGAGCGCAGCATGCGACACGATCTTGATAGCAGTCTCATTTGCGACGATAGACTGAATGCCATGTTCTGCACCAGCCGTTGCAACAGCTTCAGCGCCCATCGTTCCAACACCAAGCGTGACAACGCCGATGGTCCCGCTGACAGCCATACTACCAAGAACATCTCTTTTTCTCGTATGATGTGTCGCATTCAGTCGATTAAGATGCTTCTCAATAATCTCTCGCTTCTTCCGTGCATTGTGAATCGCCGGCGCAGCCATAGCAACACCAATTGTCGACACCCCAAGCGTCAAGGGAATAGCGCATCCCGACACCGCAGTCGACGTGGCAGCACCCGAAATGAGGCGCGTGTAGTGCTCCCATTCTCGCTGTAGTTCCTCGAGCGTTAGGCCCTGGCACTTTTGATCGTAGGCTTTAAAGTCAAACGGCATTTTATCGTCGCGGTATGATCGGTTAAGAGGAGCACAAACTGCGGAGGCCAAGGGTGCCAAGAGCGGGTATATGTGTACCGACACATGGCTTCAGCTGAAAGTCGTGCATGTTCGAAAATAGCATTAGAGGGTCTAGAACGTAGCCATAAGATCATTTTCGCGCCTGGGAAAGCCACACGAGGCACATTCGGTTAAAAGTCTCATACAAATGGACGTTGGTCTACGCGAAAGGACAGGGCTAAGTTGTTCTTGGGTTAGTGGAATGCAGTCGGGTTCAGCCGCACGAGGCTTTTGTGCTGGCTGGGTTGAGACAAGGCAGACATACCCAATTAGAGGGCTGATTGGAGCCAATGAGGATGGCCACGTTACATGTAGACGGGTTTCGCACAGCATTCCTGAAAAGAAAACCGTTGGCATGAGCACTTTTCTTGATGACCGTGCCTTGAGCACAACTAGGCGTCACCAATCAAGCACTGTAAAGTGAGTTGCGAACTGCTTCAAACTTGATATGTTGAGTTATTAAGTCAGGTTGGCTCTATTGAAGCAATATAGCTCACCAGGAATTTCTTTTCTGTTGCAGTCAATCAAGGACATTTGCTTGTCGCTGTCAATTCAGAATTTATGCCTAGACTTGAACTACTTGGAGACGGAGATATCTTATCAGCTTATCGTGAAGTCTCAAACGGGCGATAGCTTATCTATCTATCGATAAGATCTTTTTCTCCCTCTCTAGGGTAGGGATCTTGACATTCGGCCCAGATTATATGATACAAATAACGTTAACCAATTGTCAATTATGGAAAAAGAGTTGACTCAAGCTTTTGTCGGGCCGATGTTGCTCTGACATTAATGCACTTAAAGTGTCCAGAGTTTATCTTCGTAAGTCACGAGACGAACGAGTAATGACTCTAAGAAAAGTTAATCTGATCTGATCTTTGACTAACATAAGTACGTTCCTAACGTTTATCCAGATCGTGCTGGTCTGTCTCAGTCCACTGGCTTAGCTCCATCCACTAAATGACGTTGACTGTGGCTTATGCACGTTGCCAAGACGGCAAATAATTCTGCACGACAGACATCGCTGGTCTGAAGTCGTTCGTTGCCTCGGGTATATATGCCAAGAGACTGGGCTAAAGCTTAAGCTATAGCAGTGAGCCAATCTCATCTTACGAGCAACATCCTCTAGCTCCCTGTCTCGGGTAGTCAAATCGGCGCCCTCGATCTATAGCATGTTTCTTGGATATTTTGCTAGATATTTTCATTACCTGGAGAGAGCTTGCAAAAACTTATTAGAGTTATTTAAACGAGTGAGAGGAATCTCGTTACCTAGAATCATAATTGTTGAGCATATTCTTTTCATCCTGGGTTGCTGCACGATTGACGTACCGATAGTGTTTAGAAGTGAGATTGTATCTCGTCGGACAAAAGCCCAGATTCGGATGCTTCGGCAATCTACAAAACAAGATGCCAAAACTTAAAATGTCAAGGATTCGAGGCTGTGTCTTTCACGATGCTACCCTGAAACTCGGAAGAAAGGGTATCAGAGATTTCTGCAAGAATACGGAAGATTCCGCGTGAAGAATTTCACTAGCAAGAGACTGGCTTCAGAACTAGACTAGTCTATGCTCATGTTAGATCCGTTGATAGTTGCAAATTGCATTGGCTAAGAGCGTGTTGTTCCTTATCTCACGTTCAGGAGGAGAAGCAGGGATGATTCTAGACCACCAACGCCAAGACTCACCACTGTAAAGCCTAAATCTTTAGTGCATTACCCCATGGAGAATCCCACAAATTAGGGCGGGCTGTGCCTAGAACATCCACGTGGACTACTGTCGGAAAGTTTCACAAACGTCACCAAGCAGCTCTTAGTAATTCATTGAGAAACATACAAATTTTCAAGGAATAAACTTGGATCTTGTTCAGTTTTAAGCTTCGATATATAGCCGGTAAAGTTTATCTCTGTGTAGTTACTGGGTTTGGTAACGTCCAAGCCCCCATGGCCCGTGGTCTCTTGCGCCTCGCAATGTCTTGGCAGTGACATTATTGCACGCTAGACTCTATTCTACAAATTTCAGGACTTTCGCAATAATATATAAAATTGCACATAATCGCACGTATCTCAAAGCTTCTCATCCATCAGCTCTTCACATCACTACTTCTTTTCTATCTATCGACCTAGTTTCTTTAATACTACCGTCACAATGCGTGTCTCTCAGCTCCTCGCAGTAGCGACTTGCGTCACCAGTGTCTTATCTTGCGCAAAGCATAACAATCACTACTCCCTAAAAAACAAGAAGCGACACATTGACCCTCGTGCCGAGCCTGGAACTAAAGACTGGGCTTATGATGCTTCCTACGACTGGGGACGCATTAGTCCTGGTGAGTATACTTCCCATACATAAGAGTCTTGATGCACAGTACTAAATCTATCCAAGATTACCATCTTTGCCAAGACGGAACACAGCAGTCTCCCATTCCCATAGCCCTCAAGCAAGGCCTCTCTCTGGAACATCTCATCAAACAATGGAATTATCCTAATGAGATCACCGGAAACTTCTTCAACTGGGGCTATGGACCTGCATTCACTGTCCAAAACGAACATGAAATTTGGACTCAAAACCCTTCTTTTAGCTTCGACAACGAGACCGTTTATCTCAAGGGCTGGCACATTCATGCCCCCGCTGATCATACCGTTGAGCGACACCGGTCTAGAGCAGAGCTTCATCTCGTTCACGTCAACGCTCAAGGCAAGGAGCGCGCTGTACTCGCCATTCGTCTCGACCCTGGCAACAAAGCGAACAGCTTTTTGGACCAGCTCCCAAAGATGATTGGCTTCAACGAAACCGACGTCAGTGAGGAGACTACTCTGAATCACAACCTGCTTCTTGAGAGTGTGGATTATTTTGATGAGTTCTGGACTTATGAGGGAAGCTTGACTAGTCCTCCTTGCACTGAGGGAATCCGATTCTTCATTGCGCGACAGATTTTATTTACGAGTGTGCAGCAGATGAGGGATATCCTGCACGCTTCAACTTATAGCGCTCGTGAGGAGCAATTGGTCTGGCGTCATCGTATTAATGTCTAGTAGTAGATGTTTAGAGGTAGATTTAATGGAGCACGCGCATTACCCACCTTAACATCATGATCACGTCAAAATGCAATTGCGTCACAAGCTCAGAAAGCAACGCTCTACTGACTTTTGTGGAGTAAGTTAGTTTCTCAATATTTTCGATAATGATTCATGTCATCGACTCTGATACCCGAATATCCGAAAAAGAGCAAGCCGTATATCATGACATAACCTTTCCACCATAACTCTCTCAAGGTATATATAAACTCTTTCTGCTACAATAGCAGGGTATAACTATATGCCAACAGCCACCTTTCACAAGAGTCTAGTCTTAATCATGCCAGGATACCCAGACCACAAAGATGTCGGCGACGAGCGTCAACCGCACGTGTCAATGGAGAAGGTTGACGCTCACTCTCCGCCTGAGACTTGTCAGCTCATGACCCAGTCAGGTATCGCGAAAGCCAAACTTCCATGGGCAGATCTGATTGTCAAGTCTTTCTTTGGTGGCATATTCATCTCCCTAGGATCTCTCTTTGATCTTGTCGTTGCCGGCGGGGCGCCAGCCCAGCGCGAGTCAAACCCATCTCTCATCACCCTTTTGGCTGCCTTTACATTCCCTATCGGATTTGTCCTCGTCATCCTTACAAATGTAGAACTTGTTACGAGCAACATGACTGTCCTGATGTATACGACCTTGCAGCGAACGACGAGCGTTTACGATCTCTTGAAGAACTGGATCGTTTGTTATATCTTCAACCTTGCTGGATTTCTCTTCTTTGCAGGTATCTTGACTTGGTGGAGTGATACGCTAAACTCAGACGCTATGTCCTCTTATGCCGTGACTCAAGCTGAAGAGAGAGTCAACATCAATTGGTGGTTCAATTTCACGAGAGGTATTGGCTGCAACTGGCTCGTTGGTTTGGCTATGTACCTGGCAACGAGTAGCAAGGATAACCTTTCTAAAATTGTTGGCATCTGGATTCCTATCTGGGCTTTGTAAGTACAAAAATTCCGCATATTTATTGCAAGGTACTAATACGTTATCGTAGTGTTGCACTGGGTTATCAGCATTCTGTCGCCAATTTCTTCCTCGTCCCCATTGGAATGTTTTACGGTACCAACTTTGGCGTCGGCAAGTTCATCTACCAATCTACCCTCCCGGTGACGCTGGGAAACATTGTTGGTGGCGCGGTAATGACTGGTGCTTTTCTGTGGTTCTTATATGGCCGAGACGACACATTGGCTACCAAGACTGGGCAGCCGTTAAGCGGAGAAAAGAACAGAGGCCAGCATCCGGCTAACAGCTCTGGCTCTGAGGGAGAAACAGTCACAAAAGAGAACAATGTGAGAAGTAGAAGTGATAATAGTATGGTTTGAAAGAGCACTAGGCTAGTTTCAGCCGAAGAATATTACAGTCTACTGATACATCCCTCAAAGAATTTGGCCTCATCAATACCCGAAGCCTTAGAGCGTAGAATAATATGATTTGAACATGTGGAAAATGCAAAAACAAAGGACATGCAATAGTACCAATGTGATTACGAAACTGCAATGATAATAAATGACATTTGATAGAATACCTCTAATGAGATAGGATGCTTCAATGAACGTATCCATGGCTGATGTTAATAACTATTGCTTACACCCAAGTACAAAATACATCAGACTTCGTTGTTCGCTGGTGTAGCGTTCTCAGAAACGGCAAAGACATTCGAACACCAATCTTTAACCTTATCTTCCCACATTATCCCTTTGTGCCATAAGTTTGCAAGCTCAACACATTTGTCAATTCCGTCCCGAACACCGACATATCTATTGAACTGGTCCAGGTCTTTGAGGTTTGTCAGGCGGTCCATGGGAATATTGGTATGATCATAATGCTTATGACTGTCTGGCTGCCCATGGTAAGTGTGGAAATTGAGGACTTTACCCCATCGATCAGGCACACCGGCTTTGAAGCCCAGAGGATCTGTCACATGTTAGACATGGTAAGTTCTTAAAAACTCTATTATCGAAGTTATGGGTGAAGTAGTACAACTTACTATCGGTGACTTTGTCCTCCTCGTTCAAGAGTTGTCGGCTAACATGTCCATGGGCATAAGAGTCTTGGATAAGATGGAAGCAACTCCCAAGAGCTCGACGCTTGATGTCGACACCCTTGTACTTTGTATCGCGAGTGAGGAGAGTCCTCAAAGTCATACCGGCCGTCATATCGCGGCTTGGTGCAAAGAACGAACCAAGTTGCACCATAGAATGCGGCAACCGGATGCCAAGCACTGGCATATCCGCTGGAATGGCGTTATCTCCCAATGATAGCTTATACATGACCTCCATCCACATCATGATTTTATCCTTCGTTTCCTGTGGATCTTCTCCCATGCGTGATGCCATGCCATGGAGGAACTGAAGGTCCCCAAAGTGCGATTTCGCTGTCAGGCTAGGCTCCCTTGCAGGACCAAGATGTGAGATTAAATTGCCGAAAAAGCCACCATCGTCTACAAGCTTAGAAGCCCCGAACTCAGCAGCCCATAGAAAGCCACTGCTGCGATCGTAATTGTTGTCTTGGTTATCGTCAAACAAAAGACACACGGGGTCGTCATTCCAGACAACTCCGCGCAGGAACTCTTTGACGCGAGGCTCACAGTGTGCGTAGGTGGAATCTTCATCAATTTGAACGTCCGAGTTGATAAGAGCTGCGATCGTCATTGTCTCATGGACGGGTTGATTGGTTTCCGTTACGCTATTACCGCCACGTACGGCCATGTTCGTGGTGAGACCCGACCAGGCAGGCCTTGGGGACTCACGAGAGGAGATTTGAGACTCCATTTCTCTTTGGTTGACCCTATATGTCTCGATATATTGGGGGAATGGGCTAAGGTATCAACAAGTTGTAAGGGCATATAAAGCTAGATCAGGGAATGCAGGTGAATAGCGAGTACTCATTCCTAAGTGTAAGTGAACATTTTATTTCCTACAACGACTGTTACTGACGAACCGCTAGTATTTATTCAAGCTCAATGATACAATTAATCATATTTGCCTCACTTTGATAGGTACCGAGACCCGTTGCCCATTTCAGCAGACCTACCCCTCACAAAGCCACCTGTGACCTGGTCGTCCGAAATTGCAGCTTGCAGCTTCAGCTCGCCACATTTGAGTCTAGACTCAATATATGTAGAGGTGGTACGACAACCCTGCTGAAACGAATGGTCATGCATCTCGAATTCACCTTTCCTCATTAAGCTGTAGCGGGTTGCTCAAAAGTGACGAGATGTTTCTGTTTGATAAGAGGGTACGCGATGCTTTTGAGACTCCTGCAATGCATTAGTAGGTTAATACTTTACTCGTGTTCCAGCGGAATTATTGGACCCCGCACCTGGAAGTAAATGCACTCCTTCCTGCCATAAGTAAAGAGCTCTCGGGGGTGTTCTATAAGGTGTTGCCACAGATAAAGCATGCTTTTATCCATTGATATCTGGATATTCACATAAAAGTAGAAAATGAGATTTCTTAAAGATATTGTAAAACGTTTACGGGGGAGCCTTCTGAGCCAACTTGATTCCCATTTCTACTGACGTTCAAATTACCACCAGCAGTTAAGTTAAGTATGATGGTCCACAGAACTTTCTTCCAAGACAGCTCAAACAAGTGCAAACTTTGCGATCTGGGGACCTTTGTTTGAACTGATAGTAAAACATGTGCAGACCCCGGAGTCGGATTATTCTCTACCACCTTCGCAACATTATTGGGCTTCCAATTGAGAGTCTTACGACCAAGCGGATCGGTAGGGGCCAACGGTTTTAGTACATGACCATTCGATAGCCTGACAGACAATTCGATGTGGTTCTGGAGCTTTGCACCCACCGGGTCTGTGTAAGCAAGGGTGACAATCAAGGTTTTAGCAGAGCGTGGAATACTCAATGCGGTTACCTTCTGATTTTGACCTGATGGCGCAGCGCTGTCAAGGAAACCCAACTTTCCCCGTTTTGGGTGCGAGGATTGGAAGAAGCGAGTTGTTGATATCCACGCGACCAAAGCCTTGGAAGCCGTTGGGAGCAGGGGTAATCTCGTATTGGGCATTGTCAATGCTATCATCGTCGCTCTTAAGCCGTGACACCACAGTAAACTGTGTGCCAGCCATGTCAACAGCACCGTGCACGAGAAGAGCTTTCAAGAGAGCTCCCGTAGGTGTAATGCGGTGCCTTGTACGCAGGACACTTCGGAGGACAGCGACGCAGCCTGTAACACCTGGGGTAGCCTGAGATGTGCCGGACATGAACAAGAGATCATTGCTCTTTGGGTAACAATTGTTGATTAGGCTTTCGGTGAGGTCGTAGGTTGTTGGGTAATATTGCTCAGCTTCTAGTCGACAAGATCACGGCTCCAGGAGCAACCACATCGGGCTTTATTCTGCCGTTGGTTGTTGTACCTGCGCTGCTGAAAGAGACCATTTCCCAGAGACAGAGTGGACCTTGCCATGGTCCTGAAAGGTATCGTTATCATCCACAGGTCGGATTGACCGGGTTGCACCGACAGTGATGCAGTTTTTGGCAGCGGCAAAGTCTCCAATCTGTGGTTCGCGTTCTGCTTCCTTATTCGCATAGTCCTCTGTGGCCATTTCGCCATCATTACGGGCAGAAAAAACGAGGCAGGCATCAGGTCTTTCATACATGACCTGGTTGACGTACGTGGCATCATGGCTGCCATGTTTCTGCTGTTTTCCTTTCCAGTTACCGCCCCAAGAGTTATTCATGATGACAAGCCTTCTAAATCCAGGCACTTCCATTCTAAAAATCTTCAGAGTTTGTGGAAATCGATCAAAGTCAGGCGCAATACTGTCATGTACGAAGTCAGCCCTTGCCAAGACCAGGGAAGTATGAGTGGCGCACCTTGTGATCACCCCCGCCATCGTACGGTCTGGCTTATTCCACAATTACATGCGATCATCCCGTTGGCCCTGCATGTCTCAGAATGCTCTGAGCCTTCCTCAGCCAGCCTCTCACCAAATAAAATTTCCTAATCTGCATACAATATGATGATGGGACTACCACTTTAGCCAGCCATCACCGCCAATCCAAACTCATTTAACTAACCAATTCTTTACAACTTGCAGCTCATCACCAGCTGACACTTCTTTCGTAAAGATAGTTCCAGACTTTCTCCAGCCAGCCACCAATCACAAATCGCGAATGTACTGCATTTAGCTATTCCTAAAGTGTTTATCAGCTCGCCACGATATGACTCAATAATGTGATAGTTTTCTGGCACATTCCTGCAACTGGTTTAAGGTTGTAATTGGCTGGTCGTCTCGCTTAGAGAGCATTGAACACAAGCCTTAGACACAGTGCACCATATTTGGTTCAGCTATTTACCGATGCAGCTTTGATGTCACCTCAAAATGCAGTAGACTGCAGCTACGAGACATGTGACAACCTCGCTTAAACTTAGATAGTTTTGGGCTTTCCTCAGCTAGCCATTTATGATAATGTTAACTCGGCTTATCTGTATCAGCCAGCCACACAACCAGTGACTCGTATGCATCATCCTACATCCCATCACTTTTATTGAGTTGCTTCGCCTTGGCATTGTTCCCATAGCTTTGAAGTGCGAAATAATGAAGTAGACTCTCCATTTCTGATGGAGATCGCATATTATAAAGTCTCCACGTTTTCCAGTTCGGTTGGCAATTATCCAACTTCTTCATCAAAGTAACAAGTCTTTTCATTTAATCGAGATAACGATAAATCAACAAACCTTCAACATGGATTCTGAGATCCCTAATTCTGAGGTCCCTAATTCTGAGATCGCTGGTACCAAGAACCAGACTCATTTCGTCATTGATAATCAAACTCCTTACTGGCTCGTTCCTCATCACGATACGTATGTCGCTGAGGGTGACCTTTCCAGAGGCCCCGTGACAGTAAGACCATCATTCAGAAGCTTTCATCGACCTGTTTCCCATTTAACTAACCGCTTTGGTTTCGTTTTCATTTCTAGGTCAAAGATTTCACCAATGGAGACGGAGGACACATCATGTCTGACAAGTCCTGGACTAAAGGCTCTGCGGGCCTAATTGGGTATTCTGTGACTGCCAATGGCTCTACCATATACCTCCGCCTGCTTGGCTACAATCCGTATCTTGAGACTGGTGGAAACCATGCATACGTGGAAATCGTCACCTCAAACGAGAGCATCGACGAAACTCATTACAAGGCAATCAAGCAACTTCAAAAGAAAGACGCCGAAGCAGACTTTGCGGGCAAGAAATTCCGGGTAAATGTTTTCTTATATATTTCTTTGGGAACATTAACTAACCATCTGCAGGTCAACGCGTCCATTGGACAAGCGGATGATGCCACCGCTACTTTTCGGATCACTTGGGCGTAGGCCCTTCAGTATTACTTCATGCCGAACGTGTGAGACGACTGGGTTTTGGTTTATGGTTGGTACATCAACATTGACGGGCTGCTGTGACAACTCTATAACTAGCTCCATAGAGGGAAAAAGGCAGAAGCCGTTTTGGACCTTATGCATATTATTCAATGATCCTTTCATTAGTTAGTCAAGCAATGTTATTTTTAACTGATACGAGATGCTTTACTAGCGTGCACTTTAAATCAGTGAAAATTGAAAGGAAAAAATATATTTAATAGCTATATTATTATCTAAAGGAAAAATTAAATTGGCTATAGGTTTAGAAATATTAAGTAATAGGGTAGCAAGGATTAAGTAATAATAAAGTAATTCTAATATAATAGTCTAATACCGATACCACCAATAAAACGGCCTACTACAAGCATAGTATAGTTAACAGCTGCAGTCTGAAGCGTCGAACTAATAGTGAAGACCACAACAACAACCATAAGAGAACGCTTTCTCGAGATACAGTCAGCGATCCATCCCTGGTTAATAGCACCGATAAATGCTTCTAGCGTAAGTTGGCAGTCATCAAGCCCTTCTTGAAGCCAGCGCTATCTGCAAGTTCGGTAAGCATGCATAATAAGGAAATATAGAATAAATATAGAACCAGCACACTTTCATTAAATCAACAGACTTAAAGGCAAGTAAGCTTCGACTGGGGAATCATATATCCTGATTGGTCATATTAGTAACTCTCTATCATCTCGTAAGCTTCTCTTTCGCTGTCAGCTTACGCTCTGCCACATCCTACACTCTCCGCGCCAGCAAAAATGCCACTCTCGAGTATTTAAGGAGATTATGCCCCCCATAGATACCTCATTCACTGCTGCTAAGTCATCATTTAAATTTCCAACAAGCACATACTACCCACCATGGCACCTCAATGGATCGTCCCTGATTTCTATCGCATCACATTCACATGGTTCGACCCCCTATACAATTTCAGCACAGGCTACGGCCTCTTATTTCAATGATCTGGGTATATGGAAAATTTGCAATGCGGCTGTTTGCCCAATGGATATTTTGCAGCTTCTAAACTTTGTAGAGATGAGGCACCCGCCGCATAACTGGTCGCGGGCGACGATGGGGTGGAGGGATTGGGGTAATGTTGTTGCGACGATAATTATGGTGCTGATTAGAATCTTTTTCACTCTTGAAATTGGGTTGGGGATGGGGGACAAGACCGATTGATGAGAATGAGATGAGAATGATTGGCACTGAGATTCATCCGAGTTAAATCCTTGATAATGAATGCCATGGCACACTAAGCTTCCCGCCCTGGAGTCAATAACAATTTCTACTCTTGCCTACCGGCCAGCTCGATCGATAAATTGAATTCTACAAGTTTTCTCTATCCCGAAACGATTTATTTTCAAACTACAGTCCATATAAAACTTACAGGCCTTTAGCCTTGTTCTGGCTTGATAGGGAGAACTATAAAACTTCTAGTCTAGAGCTTGAGCAAGAATTTATTATAGTAAGGACTGTCTCTATGTGCTTCGGTCATCTAACCTTTTTTTGTTCAGCATACTGAGAATCTCACCGTGACTATCAAAGAAACTAGTGTTAAAAGACGACAATAAAACCCATCACACGCCTTGATGAACCTTGGCTATGATTCTACAGACTTGAACCCTTAAGATTCGCCGCCAAGAAGTGGCTTTGTTCTCCATGAGAATCGAACGCCGTGGACCAGTTAAAAGCTCCCTATGCGAATACATACGGTGATCATTTCATAAGCAGCAGATGAATGAGCTAATTATTTAGAAATCCATTGCGGCCGGCGTCAAAAGGAACTTGAAGTACCATTTTGGAAAGAATTCTTATATATCTCACATTATATTAGAACAATTACTCGTAAAACTGAAATCAATCTCATCCTCAGCATTCACAAAGGTGCTCGACGCCCTTTAGTTACCTCCCACCAGTCCTCTACTGCCTGACGGGTATCCCTATTTGAACAATGCATTTTGTACTTTAGTTTACTGCTGTCTCTTCCCTCATTATCTGTGAAAATAACGAGGTAATCGGTTTTACTAAAAGGGTCAAGTGTCGCCGCCTATAACGATATCAGTATCGAGAATATCGTCGTATCCTTTGAAGCTTACATGTATGCTAATCCTGTTACCCAATTTCTTCTGGCTTTTGAGAAATCGATTGAGACTTGGGTAGTGGCCCTGAAGGTCATGTGTCCAGCCGAGTTGGCCATTTTTGAAGCCGTAAGAAACAAGAAACGAGCTGCCGTAGCCAAAAGAAATAGCCACAACCCAGCATTTGTTCTTGTGTATGTTATCCACTGTCGTGTTGAGTTTATTTGGACAACTCCAGTGCCAAAATTCTTTCCATTCTGTAAAGTAATATTCGTTAGGGCCAAGTGCACAAATCGCGATGGAATCAAAGCCATAAGACTTGATATATTCGGCTAGACCAGGATAATGTCGTTCAAACCCGACAGACCATCCTTTTGCTGTTAGCTTCTCCTTCATGGTGTTGAATCTATTGAGATCTTAATCTTACTCCAGTCATTGTTTTCATAACGAACAATCCACACAGTTCTTTGGTCATTCATAGCTCTTAAGCATCCTAGTTCTATTCGCTTTCCGTCTTGGAACTCATGGAGCTCCACTTCGTTACTTTCAATTGTGGTATTAGCTATGGCTTGATGCGTCGTGACTTCGAGATGACTTACCAGCTCCAGCACCGGGAACTCTGCAAGAAGTAGAATGACTTGCTTATAGACACAGACACCTCGATCTTGGTGGCAATCCCATCCTCTTTCACTGGACGTTGCCCAGGTATCTCCGGGCGAGTTTCTAGAGTACTGGCTGATGCTTGTCGGCTCGATTTTCCTTGTCGCTGGAGTTTTTGCTGGTTTTCTAACTCCATTTTCTCCTTTTTTTAATCTAATTTCGTCCAGTTTCATCAGTCTAAAGTTCGTCTCGTATTCAGTCTGGACGTCTCTTATCTCCTTCGTCATTTCTGCGACACGTAAATCTCGTTTGGCGATTAGGTTTTGCATAGTCATCTTCAAAGATCTGGCACTGTCTTCTGCCCTTTTTATCAAGACTGTGTATCTATCACTCTCTTCTTGTAGAGCCTCCTCCGTGTCAACGTCGTGTTTCTTCTTTGCCGCTTTGATTAGAGCTTGAAGCTCTTGGCGTTCTTTGGTTAACTTCTGCCGCTCTTTAAGAAGCTCGCTTTTGAGCCCTTGGCCGGCCGAAGTCTCGTCTAGGCTCTTCCCTTCATCAACCATCTGTTTCTGCAGATCGGTGGCTACAGGTGCGTTGTGGCCGGTCAACGAGAGGATAATCTCTCTAGCAGATTCCACGGTGTTGTTGTATCGATGAATTGAACTGCCTTTTGAAAGCATCCAGCCCCAAAATTCTGGAGTGTCTTTGAGCTCTTGCTCCCGCTTTGTAGCCTTCTCTGCAGGAACTATATCCCACATAGTGCTCGCCAGAACCACCTTTTTGAGTGCATCTTCACCACAAAGCTCTTTGAATGTGACTAAGTTCTTTTTAGCCGAGCCTTGCATACGAACATCAGATATTCGGTGGAGATAGATTATGCCGTGAAGACGAATCTCGTGTTTATAAGAGTCTGTCAGCCAAGCAGCAATCTCGCTGAGGACTTCAGTGTCACTTCTCCCACTGTCATCGAAACCAGGAGTGTCAATAAGATACACAGTGAAGTTGGACGCTACTTCGTACGGGTAGACATCGACGATAGATGTGCCTATCATGCATTAGTACGATTTCTCTAAAGAGTAGAAGGCTGCCTGTTAACCCACATGATATCATGTCATGTCCGATTGTAACAGACTTGTCGGTGCATTTCGATATAAATGAGCTCTTTCCTGAGCCGGTTATACCCATCAAGGCGATAAAGGCATCGTTCGGTCTTTAGCAATTAGCAATGTAATTTTGGGGGCATCCACCAGATGACTTGCTTACCGAGGGGCATGGCCACCACGAAAGTTCTTGGAAACAGGGTCTAGCGACCCCTCTGCCGTTGAACTGGGTGTATTTTCCTGGCCTGGCATGTTTGGCGCTTGGCTGGCTTTACAAGACCCCAAGGGAATCCTTGTGAGTCTCTTGACTCAAGACCTGTTTGACAGAGTATGGTTATTTGAAACAAATACGGGAATTCTTTGCTTATGTGCGGAGCTGTGGAGTTATCAGGCAATCGTTTGCCTGGAAGAGGGCCACACATTTGGCCACCATCTCTATTGCTGCGCCTTGTTATCATTGGGTTTCGATGCAGCCACTATATGCAGTCGCCTTTTCTTAGTCAGCCCAAACGCTGATAGAATTTATGAAACCTAGTAGTATTTAGGCTCAATAAAGACAGAGCCAGGAGTCAAGTATAAAACAAAAACTCATCAGAATCAGGCAGTATCCATTATTCAATTTTTCAGTCGAGTTTTGAGATCAATTTGAGGTTTTTGGCAGAAATTTGATAACTACGACCTAGCCATTCTAGGCTTGTGACCAACGTGCATATGCACTCCCACTCGTTTGAATCACAAACTGCAGAATTATATTAGTGGACTAGGTGGCTACTGCACAGCCATCGACAAACCCCCTCAAAGGTTGCCTTATCCCCAAGGCATTCTCGAGGCACTCTTGAACAGGCTGCACCGTTACAGAAGTTGAATTTCCTTTGACACTGAACAAGATTTTGCACCTCTTTCTTGTCTGTTATTCGAAATTTCCCGATATTTTGTTACTATTTGATAGCTTTAAGAATAACTGTAGGCTTGCTCGACATGGATGTCCCGAGCCTTGGTGCTGAAGCACTTGTTGATCAAGCTGAGTCCTTCAAAACATTTCTTGGTCTTAACCAGCCGGAGCTGGGAGACAAGTTCTTCCTTGTTACGGGCCTGACAGGAGCTGGCAAGAGCACATTCGTCTCAAACTGCACAGGCCATAGCGTAGTTGTAGGCCATGGGCTTTATTCATGTGAGTACTAAATCAGGTTCTATTGCATAGATTGGCAAGTCAGCGTTTACATTTGACCGAATGTTTTGCTAATTACCAGGCACTAACTCGTTGGGTGTTTTCCAGTACACCAGAGATGGTCAACGCATCTTCCTCATAGATACTCCTGGGTTTAACGACACAACTCGCTCTGATATTGACACGCTAGAGATATTAGCAACTTATCTCGGTGCGTCATACGCAAATGGTATGCGGATCCATGGTATTATAATGTTATATCCTATTACAAATAACCGCATGGCCGGGTCGAGCTTGAGGAGCTTAACAATCTTGAAAGCTATTTCTGGATTTGCTTCATACAATAATCTCGCCATTGTTACAACTATGTGGCCTGAATCTCCGAATTCGACCGAAAAGAATATCCTTGAAGAGAGAGACCTTGAGCTGTTGACAAATCCAGACTTCTTCAGTGATCTTGTCACTAAAGGAGCAAGAATGTTTCGACACTACGAAAAAGGCTATAGTCAAACAGACTCAGGACGACGCATCGTGGATAGCCTAATCCGACAACTAGAGAACCATGCACCTGCTGTACTTCAATTACAACGAGAGGTTGTTGATGAGAAGAAGAATCTTGGGGAAACAGCCGCAGGAATAGCAGCCGCCAAATACCTACACAAAGCTCGCCATGAACATCAGGATCAGCTCAAAAGACTTAATACTGAGCTAAAAAGAACATCATCGGGCTCAGATAAGGAGTATTCTCTTCAACTGCGAGAGCTGAAAGCTGAAGTGGATAAAGATATCCAGGAAACTGAGCGTGGCCGCCAAGTTTTGGTTAAGACCATGGCAGATCTACACCAAGCCGAGACAAGAGCGCTTAAGCAACGAATTGTTAACCTTCGAAGCCAATTCGAAGCTGAAGTTCAAAACAAAGAGATAATATTACAAGACGTGCAAGAGTCTTGTGATGCGCTTCAGAAGGAGGTGGCTCGCCTCGTAAAGCAGCCTCAGCAACAACAACTTGTCGCACGTCATACTAAAAACCACCAGAAGGCTCTAGTAAAGGCTCAGAAAGATGCTGAGAAGAGTCGTAGGGACCACGAGAAAATCCAAGAGTACGCTAAGCAAATTGTCGGTGGTGCCATGAATGGGATTGCTGCGGGTGCAGTTGCTGGCGGTAAGTCTACGACTAGTTTGAAATATGTTTGATACTTATTATTTCGTTTAGTTATGGGGGGTATGATGTGTACAGTGATGTAGTTAAGTCTAATCAAGGCGAAGAACCCTAAGGACATGGGATAGAAACTTTACATAATGGCATCAATAGAGATATATTATGGCTTATCTTTGTTTGACTTTGAGATATAAGCGCCTTACTTCGTGCGGGTTGAAATGTGAAAATCGATGACAAGATCCTGGTGACAAATGGGCGGGAATTAGGTACCAGTCTGAGAATCAGGCTGTCAAGATGACCGCGTGATGTGACCGGTCTTACATGCATATCACGTGGTAGAGCTGACCAACATAGCAAAGATTTATTCTCACTGCCTTCATTTCTCGACATTCAGAACTGCCATTATAGTCAGGCCTTTCAGCGAGATATATAAGATAACACCAGTCTCGGCATTGTTTGCTTATATGCGATACTTGGTTAGTGCCACGCTCGTGTTATTAGCTAGCTTAATTATAAGCCAGCATGTCCAAATCCAGCGTCAAGATCTCGGATAAGCTCAACCGGCAATTAGCGCCTGATGCTATTAGGTACCAAAGTCTGTCATCCCTGTAGTAACCAAGCCGAGGACTAACAAAGGGGAGACAAACAGTTATGGAGCCTACCAGAACTTCCTTATTGGGAGAAGGCTTTGATCAGAGGAACATCAACATAGAGGGGAATCCAGAAGCACCACTGGTTGGCGAAGCTATCAACAATCGAACCCCATTCCGACAAAGCGATAACCCCTTTATCCGGTTACCGACGAGCGCAATAATAGCTATTTGGTTTGCTGTTACTATACTCTCACTACTGTCCCTTGGTGGCTATCTGGTCTTTATGTGTATTGAACAGGGATTCAACCTGGTATTTTTCTTTGGGGCAAGTGCTGTGTTTCTTATCTTGACTGCTATTGGAACAATAGTTAGGAACAGAATCTGATACCTAGGGGATGCTTTAAATAACACAGTTAACACTGGTAATGAAGCTTGTAATTATCCCCCAGTCATTATGTTGTTGGATTTCTACCAAACCTTCTATGGCTTTCCTAGATAACTTTGTTAAGGATTCGTACTCATTACCTAGTCAGTCTGTCTAAAGTCCATGTTAACTGGTGATTTTCATTGTGTTAGTTCGATACACCTCGTAGAGATGTCATAAGCTTTAACTATCGATCTAATCACCACTTCTCGTACATAGTCTTGTACAAAGCATCACAAAATAACGCAATAGCCCGCGACCCTGCCTCCAGAACGGCATCCATCGCAATGAACGGATGCGGTTGTCCCTTCATGACATTAAGCTCAGCCTTAACACCAGCATCCTGCAACTTCTTCGCAAACTGTTCTCCCTCCGAGCGTAGCACATCAAGCTCACCAACAACAAAGCAAGCCGGTGGTAATTTCGAAAAGTCTCCTTTCCAGAAGAGGGGACTAGCTTCGGGGTGAGACCAGTCTTCCCTATTGGGAAGATAGTGATTCCGATACCAGAGCATTTTGGGGGCGGGAAGAGCGGGCGAGTGCTGGTTTTCATTCCAGGATTTGTTGTTTGTTGTATCGGCGGTGTTGTCCATTACAGGAACAGAGAGGAGTTGCAGAGAGAATTTGGGTGAGCCACGATCAGCTGCTCGTTGACACATGATAGCTGCCAGGTTTGCTCCAGCAGAAGAGCCGCCTGTATCTAGTTAGCATAATCCATTCTGTTCTGTGAAAAGAACTCACCTGTCGCCATCTTTGACGTGTCCAACCTTAAAAGCTCTTTACCCTCATTGATGACCCAAAGAACAGCTTCCCAAGAATCATGCACAGCCGCAGGAAAAGGATTCTCAGGTGCCAACCTGTAGTCAACAGCCACAACGACGCACTTGGCCCTTGCACAAAGATGCGACGCAATAACGTTCTCAGTATCTATCGTACCGAGAACCCAACCACCACCATGGTAGTAAATACACACAGGCCATCCATTCTCTGGCTTGTTCCCAATTGGAGTAAAGCAGCGAACCTTGACATCTGGACCTTCACTCTCTTTACGTTTGATGCTGTAGTCGACTGTACTTGCGACGGGTTGAAGAGGGCCACTGCCTGGGATGAGAATCCCACTGCTTCGTGATGCTTCTACTGGTTGGAGGTGGACTTGTTGTTTGTCGATGATGTGTTTGTTGTAGAAGGCGGCATATTCGGGGTCGATCCTGTCAAGGACTGAGTCGTGCAGCGGATAAGGTGGTTGGTTGCTCATCTTGGGCGATACTTTCTTTAACTTGCTGTGATGGTTGGTTGAATAGAAGCTGGAATGCTCATGGAATAATCTTAAGCTTCAGAGGTTTATTTCGCGCCGGCACTTCGAGCGGGTTTCCGAAATCGGGCATCCGGTGGACCTCTACAGTCCTCGGTGGTTGGGTTTGCACTGGGTTGGATCGTCGCTCTACGTTACATACCAACCTCTTGTAAGATGGTAACCTACGCTTATGCTGGTAACACTGTGTTTCGAGTCAGAAACTGCAGGGTAGTTTAGTTATCGCTATCTTGATAGGTAGTCAGAAGATGTAACCTCCGAATCTAAGCCCATGCAACCTCTATCTCGTCTCCCCCGCATATCCAATCTTTTGTGGGTGAGATAACGAAGCAAGATATTGGACTTTACAAAACGTGAGACTTTGCTCCAAGTTGAGTTTGATACTTGAATTCTTACAATAACGCTTTCGCAGAGCAAGTCAAAGTCAATTTGGGCAGACGACTTACAGGCAATTCACTATGGACACAAAAGACCACAAAGACGATGGCATCATTGACGATACCTACGGCGAAGGCACTGGAGAGGAAACGGCTCTTGAAGTTGACCATATCGCTGAGCGACAGCTGTGTCGCAAATTCGATGTTCGCTTGATGCCCGTCTTGGCTATTATGTGTAAGACAATTCACACGTCTCATCTGGCCAGCGACATCTCTAACCATTCGCAGACCTCTTTAACGCGCTTGATAAAGGAAATCTGGGAAATGCGCAGACTGTTGGCCTAAGCGATGGTAAGTGCAATGCCGTAAATCTCATGGACAGAGACTGATAGATGGCCAGATCTCAACTTCAAGCCAAACCAGTACAACCTCCTCGTATCAATCTTTTTCGTCCCCTACGTCATATTCGCTCCTCCCACCGCCATCATCGGAAAGAAATACGGCCCTGCGAGAGTCTTGCCCATTCTCATGTTTACGTTTGGATCCATGACTTTGCTGGCTGCTTGCACCCAAAACTTTGGTGGCATGTTTGCCCTGCGATTCTTTCTGGGAATGGCAGAGTCTGGATTCTTTCCGCTGGTCATTTATTACTTGACGACGTTTTATCGGAGAGGCGAACTTGCGCGTCGTCTCGCAGTTTTCTACGCCGCATCGAATATTGCCAACGCCTTTGTAGGTTCCCTTTTCGCTACACTGAAAGCGTCTTGTTAATGGTAGCAGAGCGGTCTCTTGGCCTTCGGCGTCTTCCAAATCAACTCAAAAATGTTTGTGTGGCGATATCTCTTCATCATCGAAGGCTCAGCTTCAGTGTTGTTCTCCATCTTTGCATTCTGGTATCTCCCTCGCAGTGCAGCAGAGGCCAAGTTTCTCGGTGAAGAGGAAAAAGCACTGGCTTTCCACCGAATGCAGGTCGACTCTTCGTCTGTTGTGCAGGAAAAGTTCGACTTTAAGGATTCTATCAAGATCTTTACGTATCCGACGACATATTGCTTTTTGTTGATTGAGATTTGTCTTGGTGTTCCAATTCAATCGGTTGCGCTGTTCATGCCTCAGATTATCCAGCGATTGGGATATGGGCCTGTCAAGACAAACCTTTACACTGGTGGGTGGCCACAATATTATTGTATAGACGCTTCACTAACGTGTCAAAGTCGCGCCTAATGTCGGTGGTGCTGTCATGTTGCTCATCCTGGCTTTTAGCTCTGATTTTCTGCGTATCCGCTTCCCGTTCATCATGCTCGGATTCGCACTCACATTCATCGGCTTCATCATCTACGCCGCCATTTCCGACGTCCAAGCTCAATTACAATTAGCATACTACGCATGTTTCATGATGGTCTGGGGAACTTCAGCACCATCAGTCCTTTTATCAACATGGTACAACAACAATATTGCCAACGAAGGTCGTCGTGTCGTGTTAACATCAGTCGGCGTCCCACTCGCTAATCTAATGGGTCTCGTATCAAGCAACATCTTTCGCGAGAATGAGAAACCCAAATACCCCACAGCTCTTATCACAACTGCCTGTTTCGGAGCATGTGGATGCCTCATTGCGGGTCTTCTTGGTGGATTCATGGTGTTTGATAACATGCGGAGGAATCGTAGAGCGGGGAGGAAAACGACGGCTGCTGATGTCCCGACAAAGCATCTGCGTGACGGGCCATCGGTGCCCGAGTTTCGCTGGTTTTTGTAAGGGGGGGTTAGTGAGATGGTGCTGTATGGAGACAAGATCAGCACCCCGCAGTGGATTTGGGTGAGGAGGGGGAAAATAACGCACTGTGTTGTGTCAGTATTGTTGTACTACGTTACCTTTGGAACTGTTGATCCTGGTCCTTGGAGATAACGATAAACCTAGGGAGTCAGAATTGACACCGAAACATATCGTCGTGCTCGAATTAATTGTATCAACTTCTTCCATTTCTGGTTCGCTCTCTGCACCATTGACATCATCGTCACTGTCATCATCACCATGTACTCTCCCAAAGTAAGCGACAGCCTCGACTCCCTCGACACCCCCTCCATGATTGTCGATCTCGACGTTATGGAGGCAAACATCAAGAAACTCATGGACCGCCTTCTTCCAACTGGACGAAACATTCGACCGCATCTCAAGACGAGCAAAAGCGCCATCGTCGCAAAGAAACTTGTCGCAGCTGGTGCAAAAGGCGGATGTGTCGCAAAGTTGAGCGAGGCTGAGGCAATTGCCGCAGCTGGGTTTACTGACCTCCTCATCACTTGCGAGATTGTTGGCCCGGCCAAGGTCAAGAGGCTGGTTGAGCTGTTCAGAAAGCATCGGGAGATCAGGATTGTTGTTGACGACGAGAGAGCTGCTACCGCCATTGATGATGCACTGGCAAAGTCTGGAATCGAGGATCCCATCTCCGTCTTGATAGACTTGGATGTCGGGCTACACCGCACAGGAACTCAGCCCGAAGGTGCTCTTCCTCTAGCAAAACATCTCGGCACTCTGAAGCACATGCGTCTCATTGGAGTTCAAGGCTACGAGGGTCACCTGCAACATCTTCATGACTTTGAAGATCGAAAGAAGCAGTGTCTTGAGTCAATGAAGATCCTCACCGATACTGCTCAAGCACTGAAGAGCGAAAGCTTCAACATTGAGGTCGTCACAACAGGTGGAACAGGCACAGCTGACTTTTGCGCAACTGTACCAGGCGTGACAGAGTTGCAGCCCGGGTCCTTCATCTTCATGGACACCGACTACCGAAATGCTATAGGGACATACTACTCTCACAGTCTGTCATTCCTCGCAACTGTTGTTAGCAAGCAAGGAGAGCGACAGGTCACGATCGACACTGGCCTCAAGTCTTTGACGACGGATAGTGGACTAGCTGAGTGCAAGGATCAAAGATATAGTTATTTCCAACTGGGTGATGAGCATGGAGCATTGACTTGGGAGGAGGGTACACCTGCCCTTGATGTTGGCGACAGGGTTGAGATGATTCCAAGCCATATTGATCCAACTGTCAATCTTCACGATTTCTACTATGCGTATCGGAATGGGGTGATTGAGGAGATCTGGCCAGTTGACTCAAGAGGAAAGGTGCAATAGATCAGTATAAAAAAAAAACAAAAAAAATGCTGGATGCGATCTCACGATCATCTTACCGCAAATGCGTTGATATTCATGCAGAGCTACGGAATTAACACAAAATAACGAATAGCGACTTGGCATGTGAGACAGTGCTGTGAAATCAGTGGTTGGTAGCGAAATGGAAGAATCATAGAAGTCGCTGAATACGTGAGAAAGACAGATCTTTGACGTCATTCGGTTTCACCTCTGGCCGCTCAAAGTTGTATAAAAATGGATGCGAGACCGCAAAGCAATATTTCCGGACTTTCATAAAGCATAATCCTCGATTATTAATATTCAAGATGCTTGGAAGCAGTAACAAGTTCGACCCCAACACTGACATCCCCGACCTGAGTGGAAAGGTCTTTGTTGTGACCGGCGGCAGCGCAGGCATCGGTTACGGAATCTCAGCACATATTCTCCAGCACAACTGCCAGAAGCTTTACCTTCTCGGAAAGAAACAGCATCATCTTGACGAAGCCGCTGAAGGCTTGAAAAAATACGGCGACATTTCCCGCATCGAGTTCATCCAGGTTGAGCTCGAAGATCTTCACCATACCGACCAGGTAGCGAAGAAACTCGCCTCTGAGCTCGACCGTCTTGATGCCTTGGTCTTAAACGCTGGACTTGGCGTTGGGCAGTATGGAGAGACCAAAGATGAGATTGATAGCCATATGCAAGTCAATGTCTTTGCGCAGCATCATTTGGCTATGACGTTACTGCCCAAATTGATCGCTACACCCGACAGCAGGCTCTGCCTTCAATCGTCAGATTTGCATCGCGCAGCACCAAGCGACATCAGGTTTGCGAATGTCGAAGAAATCAATCGCGACATTGGACCAACCTATCTCTACAACCGCACCAAGCTGGCTCAAATCCTTCTTGTTCGCGCCCTTTTCCGACGTAAGCAGCAGGGCCAATTGGGCATGCAGCCGGGAAAAGCACCATGGATCAACGCCACTCATCCTGGAGGCGTAAACACGGATCAGCCGAAGCAGGCAGTTGATGCCTACGGGACATTGGGCAAGGTTGGCGTCGCTATCATTCGACCTTTAATGAAGGATCCTGTGGACCAGGGATGTCGTCCAATATTGTTTGCGGCGACTAGTGATGCTATCAAGGAAGAGAAGATTGATGGTAGCTACATTGTGCCAGATTGCAAGGTTACAGAGGCTTCTTCACAGGCGCTCGATGAGGGTCTGCAGGAGCAGCTTTGGGCGCTGACTGAGAAGATTCTCAAAGAGAAGCTCGGATCTGCAGCAGGGCAGTGAAAGGAAAGGCATCGGGACTAAATAAACTCACCAAAAATTAGGGGAAACTAGCCTAAAATGATCACAAGTTTGCCTCTGAACCCGGTGCTTTTTGAGGTTCTGTGAATGTGCTGTGCGGGGTCTTTGTGCCAACCAACCCTGTCCTTTGTTTCTAGGGTAATAAATGGTCCCCGCTTCTCAGCCCCAATCGTCCAGTTCGTTACAATATAATTTCATTGACTGCCTCCCGCCTTTGTCTTCCATATTCTAAACCAGTGCATATTCATACCTACTTCTCTCATTATACCAAAATGGACTCGGGAGAAGCGCCTGATAGGACTCTACCCACCGTGACATCGCTCCAAGATCTGACAATTATCGAAGCATGGGACACAAAAACGAACAAGCCTAAATACGTCACATTCTACTTCGTTACTCCCGATGAAGAAGTGTTCTTTGGCCAGTCAACCAAGAATAAGAGGGACCTAAGCTTTGAAGAGTTCACTGCTGCATTGGAACATGTTAAAGACGAAGAGATCTACCCGGAAATCCCAAAGGATGTCACGTTGAAGATTGCGCCTGATAATCTTGATGACGATTCGGTTTACGTCAAAAGGCCCGGGCTTAACAATCATGAGACTATGAAGGGAACGAACTTTATCCCGAAAGAACTGTTGGCAGAGACACTTACCATGGAAAAAGTATCTCAGACACCGCATCCCAACATTGTCAGATACTACGGCTGCCGTGTCAGACGCGGACGCATCACATGCATAGTCCTTGAGAAATTGGATCAAACTCTACAGCAATACTCAACTACTCCCGACTTTGAGAAGCTAGACAAGCCCAAGTTTCTTAAAGGTCTCGAATCAGCGGTGGCTCATATTCACTCACTGGGCCTGGCTCACAACGACATCAATCCACACAACATCATGGTTAAGGATGGGATGCCGGTGCTGATTGACTTTGGTTCATGTCAGCCTGTAGGACAGCAACTTCAGTCACTGGGGACCGACGGGTGGTATGAGGAGCTTTTCTTTACTTCTGAGCAGAAACACGACACATATTCATTGAACAAACTCAGAGAGTGGATTCATAATCCGGAATAAGAGACGAGGCAAAGACGAAAACTGTGGCTAGGCTAGGGGATGGCAGAAAACATAAGACGTTTATATAAATGATAAAAAATACTTAGGTAAGTTTAGAGCAATTTAGGGCAGATTTAGAATACTTTTTGATCCTTTTTATTTTTACCTTGACTCAAGGCTGTACGTATTTTGACACTCTGAGGCTAGAAAATATCGGTATTTCTGAGTGTGTCCAAACAGTACAGCAGTAACAGATTACTACCCGCTATAGCCGAAGCTTGATCCTTGCGACTGTCCCGAAAGATTGTATTCAATGCACGGCTTGCTCATCCCTCGTTGGCTCCAGTCCCGCTGGTGTAGTAGACTGACCAGTCCACACAGGAGCATACTCTGTTTCGCCTCCAGGTTTGCTCAAAAGCTTTTCTCGCTCCGTAATACCAAGTATTCGCCGCTCAAGCCTACGAGCCGCCATGATATCAATCACCACCATGGCAATGGAGCTCAATCTAAAATTCGAGTCAGCAATCTCTCCATGATGATAAACGTCTCGAGGGGATTGGGTTGAAGTCTCACAGGCCAGTTGCTCCAGCTGCCAACAAGGTCTTGTACAGGCCGCACACTAGAATGCCTCGATCATTGCCCCAGCGCCTCATGGTGCATGGGATTAGGATAGTCGGTTCGATTGCGTTGACGAGTAGTCCGTAACCTGTAGCCCAGAGGGCCACAAGTACTGCGTTCACAACAGCGCTCGTTTTGGGCACCGGTGAGCGAAGCACGATCCAGATGCCCATGACAGTATTGGAAATAAGAGTGGCAAGGGCGGAGCCTTGAAGCTGCAGTGATAAAGGGTCAGTTTAGCAACAGCAAAAGTCTGTAGAAGTATCAATGAATGGGTTTATTACAAAAAAGAACATCCACGGAATTTTGACGTGTTCCTGGTTTAAGTGGGCGATAAAGAAGAACATTATGCCAGCGACAACACATGATGAGATGACTTGGAAGCTCTTCGCGAGGAGAAATGGGATCCGCCGATATGGGAATAACCCAGATGATAGGAATTGTGCCATCTCGAAGGCGACTGTTAAAGCGATGATTGGATTTTGTTAATTCTTGCAGAATTTCCAAGAAGACGGCAAAACTGTCGTCAAGAGATGAGCTTCATGTATTTTGTAGCAGGGGCAGGAAACGTCTAGGCTATCCCCTAGTCAAAGTTAAGAGAGTCTGCCTCGCTGATTCTCCGCGGAAATACGGAGGAGCCCGTGAGGAGACGGAGAAACAATAATGAAATTCCTGTTGAGGGCTAAGAGCTTCAGCTTTAAGCGGCGTGTGACCATCAATGCGGCTATTTTGGACTACTATTTTTTCCAGGAGGCGGCGGTCTAGACCGGGCTCTGTGAATTCCATGTCCGCATTTAGCAATCGAGACAAGCTTCCAGATAAGCTTACAGCCTAGCGCGGTAAACAGTGCCTCTCAAGCTTCAGCTGTGACATTTTATCTGTCTGTCATTCGACCTGAAAAATGAAACTAGGCATATTCGGCGTGACCACAAACAAATTGAGTCAGCCACAACGAGGTTCAGCTACAGTAAATTTTCGGGGTGCTACTAGGTTCGCGGCACAAATGCTTAAAATTGTCTTTCCTATTTCCTGGTGGTTTATCATTTGAATGATTCATATAGTCTCTCATCACTCCAACGATTGCCCACGCGCTCCACCTGAAAGTAGAAGGGTTTAGGTGAGATTCAATTGCCAGAAGTACACCTGTTATACAACCTGAAAGTACCAAAAAGAATCGATGTTGAAGGGTTATTCTCTATCTTTTGCGCTCTTCGTGGGCCTTTCCACCTTGTTCTCCCTTTGCGATGCTGCAGTCCAAAACACGAGTCTTGTTGAAGACCTTAGTGGCTTTGGGAATAATCTCACCACTATTGACATTGAATATCAGGTTTGGAATGGATGTGGACCTCCAGAAAACCTAACAACAGTTCACCGCCGTGTTGCGTATGTAGTCGTCAACGGGTTGGCTGTCATCGACGGTGACGTTGTCTATGGGACAGAGGGTGATATCCTAGCGGATCGAGTCGGGAATTCTCCCTCCAAGCGCTCTCTATCTAATCGCGCTCCCGGCGGAAGATGGCCCAACGCAATTGTCCCTTACTCGTGGAGCGATGAAGACGTATCGTCATGGTTGTCGGATGCTGACAAGAGCTCACGAATGAAGCTCTTCGAAGAGGCTGTTAAGATATGGATGGATCGTTTGCCTTGGCTGCATATCATTCGTTTGACGACCCCGTATGATCCCAAGGCAACTACACCGGCCAACCGTATTACCGTACAGTTTGTTAAGGGCGGAACATCATCGTCGCCATTGGGTCGAGCGGAGCGGCAGGACTGGAGTTACATCTCGCTTGGAGAAGGCTATTTAAGCACGTACGTTCATGAGATAGGACATAGTAAGTTCCCGCAACAGCCCGAGGACCCATATCAGCCCGACACTGACCCCGTATCAAGCACTCGGCCTTCAACACGAACACAAGCGCCCTGATAGAGATCAGTATTTTAATCTGGATTGCTCGGCGCTCATGGTTGATGACAAGGGGGTAGCTCCCGTCTGTACCTCAGAAGAGAAGTGTGAAGGATGGGGCTGTCAGTTCACGGCGCTGGTAGACCCGTTGGTCTATAATTTTGAAGGACCTTACGATACAAGCTCTGTCATGCACTACTTTGAGCGCAGTGCCGCAAAGGACTCTTTCTCCCAGCCTCTGACCGGCGTCAAACCCGGGGTCAAGGTTGGTCGAACGTCTCGGCCGACGCTCATGGACCTGCTGCGTGTTTGCAACATGTACCAGATCCAGTGCGCTGGCCGTGGAATCTGCGGTGACGGTATTCTCTCTCCAGCCAACGGCGAGGAGTGTGATCCTGGATGTGGAAAAAGCGATACTTGTACCGAAGACTGCAAGCTAAAGCCCGTTTGCGGAAACAGAATCATCGAAAAAGGTGAGGAATGCGATGACGGACCAGCGGGTAGCACGACTTGTACCGCGAGCTGCAAAAAGAAGCCTGTTTGTGGTAATGGCCTCGTTGAAGACGGCGAAGAATGTGATGATGGAGCTTCCGGAAGTGCCACGTGTACGAAGGACTGCAAAAAGATCACATGCATCGAGACTTGTGACCCGGATCCGAGGTTGAACAAATGCGACATTACCACTAGCTGCATCAAGGTTGAGGGTGGCTCTGCTGCCAGCGCTGGAAAACATTATTGTGCTTGTCAAGCAGGATTCCGTGCACCATTGGGTCAGTCACAGATGAGACTCCCTTGGTTTAAGCCCATTTCACAGGAGGGTCGTGTATTTGTTGAGCCCGGTCAGGCATGTAACATCCTCTGCAATGCGTATACACTGGGGAGGGACGGGTGCAAGGAGGTCGCTGAGCAGGCGGCATGCTACTAGCCGTATAGTATATATTTAAACCTAGCTTGGGTGTACTATAAGCACGATCTTTCTCTTGAACACATTAAAAAGGGCTGGCTGTCTAGTTAAACAGGTATAAGTATAATACAAATGATATTAGTTATATTATATATATTATAAAAAGTAGCGTTAAGTGATAACACGTTAGCCACATAGAAGCTGAGATAGGTATGAAAGTACTACTCTACTGCCATTATAACAGCATCATCAATATAAAAGCTCAGACGCTCACATACACCCCTGACACCAACACTGATCCCAGTATCCAAGCGAGCCTTACTCCATGAGCACGTTATTGTTGCCAATACCCATTCATTTAGAGGCCCTGCAATATTAGCAGTGTTAAATATTCAGTTTGTGCTCCAGTGCCTGAGTCACAAGAGACAAATCGGGAAAAGCAACTGGATGTAATTGTCGTCTTGACATAGACAGAGAACGTGTACGGCTTGTTGGGCTCGATCAAAGAACCGTCAAGAACTTGTCGGAAGCCGATGTCTGCAGGACCTCCTGGAGCGGCACTGATGTAACCAGACTGACTTCCTCCATGAGCCTCAGAGGTAGATATAGTGGGATCTCCAGCATTTACAGCTCGAACCCAAGGCGCGACAGTGTCGTCTTCGAAGTCAGGGTTGCGGAGGAGGTTGGTTGGTTGCTGGGGAAGATCCGATGTTGTAGTTGAAGTATGATAAAGGGTCAGTGAGAATGATTTTAACCTCCATGCCGTATTTTAGAATTAGACTTAGCATAACCAGAATAAGCCTAGCTTGACAAACTATTGGCTTGGTCGTTGAACCATTCAATGTGGCGTTGATAAGGACGAATAATTTTACTGTATTGCTGATATCAGTGGGGATTACCAATCAAGATTTAACAATAAACCCACCAGAAAAATACCCGGTTATCGCCTGGATAATCTAGACCATGTATCAGCCCAGAAAAACCTCGACTATTTACAGGTGTTATTAATAGTCACGTCCTTCAGTTCATACCGGGCATTTCTCCCCCACTAGAGAGTTAATTCTGGCCGAGAAACTAAACCTTACTGCGCGCCTTACCCTATATCCAATAGCCTTTATGTAAGCGGCTGTAAATATGAAGGTACATCTGTAAGTATCTTTCAGGCTGCAGTACTCAGCCTAGAGCAACAGAACCTCATCAGATTCTAGTCAGGCATCAATGCATATTGCTTACTGTCAGGTATAAGCACTGCAGCTCACTATCCGAGCAAGGCAATAACTCCAAGTCCTTACAACTGTCCTGTTCCTTATTGCACACAATAACTAGATACGAATCGCTTAAAATGTCGTCAAGTTCTGGCGAATCTTCAAGTACAATTGGCAGTCTTTTTGATGAGTTTGAAACAAGATGCGACAAGTGTTCTGCAATTCCATGAGCACAGGCATTCACGAGGGTCGGCCTCAATATGCAGTGCAGTAAAGAAACTGCCGACCGAACATCGTATCTACCACTACAAGCCACAGAAGTGCTCTATCCCAACGTAAGTCGCGCGGTAAGCTCCCGCTCTCAGCCAGATTTGACTCTAATAAATAACACATCTCAAAACACATCTTAGTTACGAGGCGAGTACCTAGCTTCAAATATCCTCCTTAAACTCAACTATCATGAGTCCTTCCATGAGCTCAGACGTTCAGCGGATAAGGGCTGTCAACTTTGTAGGGTTTTTTTGATACAATCTCACTCCCAATATTTCCGGTTTGACGAACTTAAGGATAAAGAAGAGCATGGTAGCATACGTATCCGGAAATTGGCAAAGGAAGAAGAACCGGGTCTGTTGGTGGAGTTGGGATTCCATGATTTCAGAAAATCATTTATCTTGGAGGTTCAAGAAGTTGGTTTGGATGAACCTCCAACTTTACGGGAACCGGAAGTTTGACTGTGGCAAGTAAAACGTCACTCCACCCCTCACCGTTTTCCCTGGTAGCTTGACTAACACGGTATAGCATTTCAACCATAGTATCTCGAAAGTGAGCTTAATGAGCTTATGGAACGTGCTATTCAGCCATGGATGAAAAAGTGCAGAGAACATCATCCTAAGTGCAGGGCACTCTCGACGAGCAAACCATCGTACTTCCCGAAGCGACTGATCCTTTGTGACACAGGTAATAAAGATGGAGTGAAACTCATCGAAATGGGTGAAACCCATGTTCCCTATCTGATACTAAGCTACTGCTGGGGCAAAACGAACGACGTTGCAAAAACAACTAGAAGCAATATAAAGGAACGCCACCAGTATATCGCTATTGAAACGCTACCGAAAACCATACGAGATGCGATCAGAGTAACTCGCCTTATGGGATATAACCATCTATGGGTTGATGCTCTATGTATTGAACAAAGCGACAAAGGCCATACTGGCGAATGGGAAATGGAAGTAGAAAAGGTTGGAGATTATTATGAGAATGCTGACTGTCTGATTGCTGCGTCGCGGGCCGAAGATAGTGGAGAAGGCTTTCTTTCCAGCAGACCTGCCTGGATATATCCCAGACGACGATCTCTTGTCACTCATGGAACCAGCAAGTGTGGTACGAAGCGAGTTTATGTCTTTGCCAAAATGCAACAACAAGATTTCAGACATGACTTGCTCCTCACACCTATGCAATCTAGAGGCTGGTGTTTACAAGAGCGTATTCTATGTCCAAGAAGACTCCATTGGACCAGCAACGGTCTATTATGGGAGTGCAATACTGTTGTAACTACAGAACAACAGGCTCTCTGTGGCACTTTTCCTTTCGAACCACCTTTTGAGAGTCAAGGAACCCAACTTAGTTCGATATGTCAGGAACCAAGCAAGAAAATCGCGATTGGTAAAACCTGGATGGACCTCGTCAATGACTACCACCACATGCAATTGTCTGTTAAAAGCGATCGACTCGCTGCAATCCATGGAATTGGCACGCGGCTCGCAGACATTCACGGCGATGAGTACTATGCAGGAATATTCAATTCTCAACTAGCTATAGGATTGAGTTGGAAATCATCTCAGAGTCATCTCATATCTGATGATACCTTTCCCAGTTGGTCATGGGCATCTACTCCTGTATTACGCTACTCATGGAACAACCATGTGTATCCTACTTGGCGATCCATTGATAAAGTGGAATCCCTTGTTGAGCTTGTGAGCTTTCCGAAAGTCTCCTCATTGACAAATTTCAGCAAGATTTCAGCCAGAAAACTCAGGATCAGAGCACCGTTGCTATCCCTTGAAGTTTTTCGCTCTTATTCGACATCGAAACCGTTAATGAATCAAAGCTTGACTGTGCTGTCTAAAGGATGGCAGGATGAGGGACCTATCGTGTATTTAACCTTGGACGTTGATCACATGTCACCAACAGCTGCTGATACTCTAACCGTGGCTTTCCTGGCACACTTCGGTAATGAACACGTTGTGGGACTCAGCTTGAAGAAATGTGTTGAAGGAGGTGTTGATACTTATAAGCGAGAAGGGCTCATTGAGATTAATACAAAGAGCCAGAGCATTCATCAGATTCTTCGGGACTTGTCACCATCAGAGATATGTTTAGTTTGATTCAAACTAGAAAGATGACTAATGGTGTCTTGAATTGTTCCTTCATGTTTGTGTAAGCTTTGAGATGTGCTGTTTAGAGATGAATCTGGCCAAGAGCTGCAGCAGACCGCACGACTTATTCCGTGTAGAGTAAGCATAAATATCACTGACACGAACTTCGAGATAGCTCCCCGATGTGTACCTTGTTTCTCAAAAGCAATGTAGAGTTCAATATATAAGTGTTAAACTATAGTATACAATAGAATTACCTGCAAACCAAGTAATATGCCACTCTCCTTCCGCGCTCCATAGCCCTGGCAGTGACCTAGGAGTATCTCCTTACCTGTTATCACAGTTCGTCTGGTAGTTGACAGTCAACCGACAACCGTCACCATAATGGACACCTCCACATCTGCTGCATCCACCTTTATCATCATTCCTCAAATCTTGATACTTCCACCACATCTCATTACCACTCAGAACACATCCTTTACCCGTGACAAAGGCGGTACATCCGTTGCCAGTTGCATCGCCCCAGCAGTTGCCACTAAGAGCCTTGCCATCGCCATAGTTCTTGTCGTCGTTGCGGATCAAAGAGTTAATAGCGTGATCACAGTACTTGACATGGAAGGTGCTGAGACCACAGATTCCACTAGCGCTGCAGTGGTAAGTTGTTGGTTGTTCCGTTGGCTAGGGCTCGGGGGCAAGGAGCTGGTCGTGGTGGCGCCGTCGTCGCCGTCGTCTCGGCCTGTCAACACGCCGTTGGGAGGAGACCCATAGACAGCGGTGAAGAAACTCTCCACGGTGTACCATGCATAAGTATCGGCTGTAAAGGAGCAGTTAGACAAAGTGTACTTGGGTTGGAACATGGGCTCTCATGCCGTTTGTTGCCGTAAGATGTCTTCTAGTCCTCTTTTTGGCAAGTTTCTCAACCATCTCCGGCATATAAACCTTGTACGCGTTCGTCTGTTGATCAGCACTGAGGTACCGGTCCTTTATAACCACATCATTTTCTACATCCAGTATTAGCAACTCATGTGTCATTCAACTCCGTTTGTCAAGCTCACCTTTGCCAGATCCAATGAGATTATGCGACACAGACGGAAGATAGACTAGCTCATGATTCATCAGTCGGAACTTTCCAGTCATGAAGATTGAATCCTTCTGCTTCGACCTGTCAACATCAAGCTCCTTCTGAACAGCTGCCAAGTGTTCTTGTCCTGGGGCGAAGAAGCCGTCGCAAAAGACGATAGTGCCACCTGGAGATCTCGTTGCGTCGTCGGAGGCATACCCGCCAATGGTTCCAGCGGCGCCTTTGATGCCATTGCAACGAGTTTGGGTATCGAAACCAACTTGAGTGCGGTCCTGACAGGAAGCTCGAATGATTCTACCGTCACGGGCAGTAGTGGTCAACTTCCTGAGGTTATTAAAGACACCTGAATTGTAGGCCAGCAAAGTGCACGGCGGATATCCAGAGTTGCGTACCGTTGATAAAGGTGACGTTGCTAGCCTTTTCAGCAATGTCGGCACAAAATTTTTTCTGCTCAAGTAAACTACCGGGCTTGAAAGCAGTATTGGGTTAGTTATAGAGAAGGGCGGACTTACTAGTGATGAAAGGAAAGTTGTCAGGGCCGTAGCGAAGATAAGAGTCACGGCCCAGAAAGCTCTTGAGGATTGTCTCATACTCTTTGGGCTGGTAACCCAGTTAGTTCAACACTGAAGCAGGGGAAACAAAGGCCAAACTTACACCTCCACAGTTGTCGCCGAGCTTCTTGTCGTAGCACCATGCGCCGGTAGCGTATAGATCGAGAGAGAGGGCCAGCATGAACTTGCCTCCTTTGCTGGCAAGGGAGTCTGCATAACCATAGAGATGGCTTAGAGTTTGTGATACCCAGTCGAGCTTGGGATATCCGACGTTGAGGACGAATCCATCAAGACTGTCGACGTTAGCCAGAGATCAAGGTGGTTTCGTTGTATATACCCCATTGCAATCGCATCGTCGATATCTTTGTGAGCATGTTCCTCAGTTATATCACCCAACTGCCATGGTGGTTAGTGAATACTCGGATGTAAGGCAATGGGCTCATACCATGTAATGGGACAGAACAAGCTTTGGGGCAGCTCGTTCTTGAATGCTGCGAGCTGCCGTGAGGCTAGTTATGAGGCTCAATATGAGCGCGGTGAAATGAAGTAATAAACGCATTGCGAAGACTTGTTCGTAATTCATGACTTTTCCAAGACCTACGTGTCGAGGATATCTCGTTCTTATAGCTACAAACTGTTGCCGCCATGGTATCTTACAAAGCCATTGCTGCAATCCTTCACTCAGAAGTGACTATGCTCATATGGTCAAATGTTTGCAGATCATCCTTGGTGCCGTTGTGACAGAAAGTTCCTCACAGCTCAATATAATCCTTCGTGGTAAGCACATCATTATCCAGAGTTCGAATGAAGCTCCATCTCAGCTGCTAATACCCAGCATTTTTGCATCCTAGCGTCGGGAATGTCACGACTAGACAGTGCTGGAACCTTGTTCACCAATAACATCAATTGGCGAGTGAAAACTAGTCAATGAGAGGGCGCACCAAAGCCGAGGGCAAACGCTTATTTGCTAAGCTTGAAGGATTTTTAGGCCCGAATAATTTAGTCCTCGGCAGTCGGATGATAGGTTATACCAATAATCCCGATCCTGGCTAACCCCGATGCTTCGCACAGCTATAGGTTCAATAAGAGTGAGTCTGCAACCCAATACCTCGGATTCGATGCAGGTCCCTTGATCGGCGTTGCCGAATGCAACCTTGATTGAAATGATCTAAAGTTGGTAATTGTCAATCCGGGAATGGCAATCCAAGCAAGTCACAAGGCCTCATCTAGCAGTGGGATCTCTTGAGCCAAGAAGCTGGACCAGGCACTCTAACAACTGAGATGAGTAATGCACCAAAGATGATTGGGCACAAGGTAGTGAGCACCGATTGTATTTATGTGTGAATATCTACGGATACCAAGTACATTTTCTTCTCTTCGTCCATCGAAATGTCTACCAAGTGAAGGACTCTTCAACATAACGAACAACAACTCCATGTCTCGCCATTGCAGCGCAGACATATCTCGCTTCATCACACATGGCATGTGGACCACAAACGACAACCGTAGTTCCACCAATAGCGATCTCCAATTCCTTGGTCAAAACTCTCTTTATATCCATGCGCTCACCAACCGAAACATGGGTTTCAATATGGCCCCAGTTGGAGGCTTTTCCTTCTTTTTCTTCAGTAGCATCTCCACCTACAATCATACTCTTGACAATATCGACAAGGCCACGGCTTTTAATTCCCCAGTAGAGCTTAGTAGTTCCCAGGGGTCGAGCGTACATCGACAGGGAGGCTTGTAGCGATGACAGGACGCCAGCAATGCCGACACCACCGGAAATGACGAGGGTATTGGGGTATTCTGTGTTGGGTTCGAAGCGACTGGTGTCCTCGTGACCATAAGAAGACTCGATAAGAACGGGGATGGCGATGCCGGTGTCTGCTTTCTTGGCAAGTTTAGAGGTCATGCCTTTGAGGTTCTGGATGAACAGTGTGATGCCGGGTCGAGTAGTGTTGCTGTGAACCCTGAGTTGGCGCACGTTGGAGATAGCGCCACCCATCTCTTTGGAAGCTGATGCCTCTGTAGGTGAGATTGCGCCCTCACTCTCAGACTGGGTATGTGAAGCCGAGCTTGGGATGACAGATTCTTTATCAAGTTGACCTTTGCTACAGTTGACGATTGAAAAAGGATGATTCTCCCAGACACGCCAGGAGAGAGTAGGGAAGTAGGCGAAGCAATGACCATGGGCGTCGACGTCGGGGATGTCAACCCGCAGATACTTGTCATCAATACGGGTGACGTATGCCTTTTTGATACCATATCGAGACATGCGAAGAATACGAAGGAATCTCTCCAAGCCCCAGAAAGCAATGGCGATCAAGAGCCAGATCTCAAAACCACCCTTACCCTCGTAGAGGAAAACAATATGATACCAAGATGCGACCAAGGCACCAATTGTCAAACCGATGTGCGTGATGAGGAAGACCTCATACATGATCTTGCGAATTGGGAGCATTGAGAAAGGAATCAACGCAGAGAAGAAAACAGTTCCAACAATGCCTACATACCAGTAGGGGTATGTAAGAACCAAGGGATATGAGTCTCTCTCAATCATGATTCGAAGCCATAGAAGTGAGTGAAGGGCGACCTGGATGACACATATGGTGGCAGTCCATCGATGGAGGAGAAGAAAAGTTGAGTAGGACCAGTTGGTGAGTCGAAGAAGCACACTACTGCGGCCAGCATAGAGAATGACGACGGGAATATTGGCAAAGGCAACAGAACCAGCACGGTTACCAATATGACGCATCAGCTCGTAGTGACGGTCCGGGAAGATGCCATTGGGTGTGTAATTGGGATATCCTGCAAACGTGGCCAGGCAATTGATGCCAATAAGGTAGAGGATGAAGAGAGCTTGACCACGAGTAGGAACCATGCCGATTCCGAGTGTCGCCACACTGTGCTGCTTTCCCCAGGCTGGAGGATCGATCAAGTAGCCGTATACCTTGCTTCTGAAGGATGTTGGGAGGGGAAGGAAGCGGAGGAGTGAGAAGCCAATGGGGATCATGACGCATGACATGAAAGCGAGAAGGCTATAAAGTTTAGTTTTGCTCTTATCTTGGAGGGTTATAAACTTACGAATACATGGACTCATTCTTGGCGACAGCTTTGTATCCCCTGACTCCATTTATATAACTTTGGTATGTAGCTGCATCGATGGAGATAGTGCGGTTAAGCACAGTCTCTTCAGGTGATAGAGGCTTGGGTGGAGTCGTGGTGTTGACCCTGGCCAAAGCTTCAGGGTAAGACCATTTCACTGACTCGGCCTCATAGATCATCTTTGCTTCCCAGAAGTATTCGATCTTGTAAAGCTTGATGCTCTTGTCACAATATGAATCGATGCAGTAGGCCAGGGATGTCAAGTAAGGAACATTGTTTGAGAAGCATTCTGCTGAAGGATATGCAGCTGCACGTTCCTCTGCCGTCATGTTTGCATATTCAGGGCAGTCGAGGGTTGTAGGCACGGCGTAGGCACAGGCTTGGCCACATGGTACCGGGTAGTCGTCTCTGCCATAGCCTTCAAGAGGGACTGTGGCTGATGTGATGGGGAAGAAAGAAAGTGCTGACAGCACAATTGCTAATGCCGGCATTGTAGTGGTAGACCACATGGTGGCTGATACCCAGGGCTAAAAGATCAGATAATTAAGAGGTGAAGATCTGAGGGACTCGAGAAGGTGAAGTTTAGAGTGCTCGGTAGTTGATCTTTATGTAACATCGGCCCAAGAAGGATAAAATACCTCTTCTTCCATAAACAGCGAAATTTTAGCAAAAGATCCCGCCCTCAAAGATTCCATGGCTGCAATTCTAGATCCATGATCGCCGGATATCGTTCGTTTTGGTCAACGGCTATTGGTTTGGTGTTGAGAGAAAAAAACCTGGGTCATGGGTCTTGTGGCTTGTCGATTAGTATCAGCCTTTTTCGGAGTGGAAGGGATGGGCCATGTTGAGAAGATGTCTGGGACCCATTTTCTTGATGCAGACGTTTCCAGGATCGGAGGACGACCGAAGGTTTGCGCTTGGTTAGTGCGGTATCGTGTTTGTGGGCACGCTCAGGGTTCCATTAACTGTTCAGAGCTTGAGATGAACAACTCTAATGTCTTTTCAAGATATGAAATATAATGTCAATTGAAGTGAATGCGTGAATCTTGGTAACATTAAGTGCCCGTCTTGGCAACGTGCCGATATCTCAACTCTTGGCGATATCACTTCTTGGCATCTGCCCAAGC
>PVPY01000776.1:0-15760 GCA_002982035.1 Fusarium algeriense
AAAAAAAAAAAAAAAAAAAAATAAAAAAAAAAATTCTCTTTATTTTTGTTTGTTCTTTCTTATTTTTTTTTCTTTTTTTTTTTTTTTTTTTTTTTTTTTTTCGTTTTATGTTGATTTTATTCTGGTTTTGTTCTCATCGTGGTACCTTGAGCTGAAGTCTTCGTAATGTTGACGAGGGAGGAGCGCCTTCCAACTCGCGACCTCAACAACGTGGCGACTCCACCAAATCATGTGACCCAGCATCTGGCTCATGTACCTGCGATGGATTGATCATTAAGGCGACGGTTATCGCAGCGCTTGGTGATGCTGCAGTGCATTTTTAATTTCCCTGGGCGTTTTCTCTTTAATTCACTTTGTTCCGTCGCTGTTAAGTATATATATATCTTGGAGCCCCGGGTCGGCCATGATAATGCTGTACAATTGTGAAGTTGAAGTTGAATTTGTGTGGTATAATGCGCTGCTGTATCTCTGTAGGAACTCGAGTAGGAAACAAATACCGGCATGATTTCGACCCAAGAGCTTCAATTATCTCCATATAATCATATCGAATCTCAAATCACGATGATTGGATCCAAAATCGGGATTGACTTACAAATTTAGTCTCCTCCGACAGAAAGTATAGGGTAGTGATGATGCCAACTTGCCGACGTTTTCCCGCCTCAAGTCAACCAGAAACTCAAGCAACCTTCGTCATACAGACAATTCAAACATCCCGAATAATTGGATCTTCCTGCTTCCAGGGTGACAATCTGTCACTCTCAGGGAGGCATGATAATCGAATCCTGACATGCGCGAATTCATGGACTATGTCCACAGCGCCTTCTACGAAGCTACTGGATGGAATCGCGACAATTCGTACGCAGCGCTGAATGTGACAAGTGATGGTATGGAATCTCCCAAACCAAGCTTTGGCCTGTTTACTTACAAGAGGACTTGCAGCTCTTCTAAACTTCCAGACCCCCCGTGGGTTGCGACTCACCCTATCCTCCCTCGCGAGCCCCAACTTTGCGACATCCTACCAACTTGGTTCTGTCGGTATCGTCGATGGCTCTATCTCATACCTCTTCTCATCGGTCCCGCTTCGACTTCTTTTGACACCGCAATCGGAGACAGTCAATCTACCAGATCTTTTGCGCTCATACAGACCCCTTGCCGAACTCCCCCACCGAGCCAATCCTCTACTGCAGACACCGAAAGACAAACCCGAATCATCTCTTCTATATGGCCGGCTCTACCTACCCCAGTCGTTACTCGAAGCTCTGTTTGTCAAAAGATTGTCTCCTGCGCTTCAGGTCCAGCTCAGTTCTGTATCCGCCCATCACCTTAAGAACGGCGGCACTGTCCTCGGCCTGGCGCAATATGACGTGGGAAAATATGCGCTTGAAGGACTGGCGTCCTCAGACGGAGGGTTACTCGGCTTCAGGGGCGTATATAATTTCGGCGGTGATGCCGATAAGCCGTCAGATCAATCTGCCATCGACAATGGAAACGCTGATAGGGAGAGGATCTTTGGTCGATTCAGCACTGGTGGAGAAATCTATTACGGCACACTGAACAAGTCAGGTGGAATCAGCGTGGGAACCCGATTTGCAACGTTACCCGCACACAATGGAACGCCCCTATCCGCGACACTGACCCTGAATCCCTTGATGGGTAATATCAGTGCAAGTTATGCTGTGGTGGCAGGCAGGCATTGCAGTCTTGCTACGCGGATGGAGTTCAACGTGTTTAGCTACGAAAGCGCTTGGGCCATTGGTATGGAGCTCTGGCGAAAGCCATTTACTCGACCTGTTCTTGATGACGAGCTTGTTATCGATGACAAAATGGTTCTTGACGATAAACCCGAAGTAAAACGACCAAAGGAGCGCAGCTTTCAAGCCAAATTAGAATGGCGCCTGGATGATCCCGAACCAGTTGTCGTCAAGCCACCACCGCCACCTCCTCCCCCTCCACAGGAAGAAACAGACCCTGAAAAGCCTGGTGAAGAGAGATATGCTGGTGTACTCAAGACTCGCCTTGATCAAAACATGCGAATCGGGGTGCTGTGGGAAGGGCGGGTCAAAGCACTCCTATTCAGTTTAGGAAGTTCGATCGACTTGAGGAAACTTGACAAGCCTTTCCGAACGCTCGGATTGGAAATACAATTTTCGTCGTGATCGGATATTAAACCATATCATGAAGCCCTGTCATTCTGCGTGGACTACTGCAGGACGGCAATAACCCGCTACTGCAGTCGGCCCGTAGGATCATGTTAGCATGCTTTGCGGTCATCGGGAATAGCGATGCGGAAGATTGCTCGTGATTGTAAATGGCTAGTGGACACTGCTTGCAGATGCTGGTGTTTTGTATTAGTAAGGTTGGTGTCCTATTATAAGCATCTCAATGGCGTTAAGGGTTGGAGACATTGCTTCTGGGGGTTATAGATTTGGAATTGGCGATGGATGGCATAGTACATCTCCCATTACTATTGCTTATTTGTCAATGTCTTCTCTCTGATAATAATCGACCATCAGCTCTTGATGGCTCTCGTGTGACGACCCTTGTATAAAAAACCGGTTATGCATAAGTGCAACCAACTTAACACACAGTCATCGCCCAGCTGAACGGTTTAGAGATGCCGTCAGAGCCGATTGAAAGACCCTTTGGCATTTCTAATTGCGTGGGCGCTTTTGGCTCAACCTTGCATCAGACCTGTACTGTACTGATTGAGAACCTTGATGGCCTCCGCGATGTCTCCGGAATGTCAAATGTGGCTGCCGAAGTTGGCGAACCAATAAGATGTCTGATGATTGACGATGGGTAACGACGCCACACCTTGAGATTGAGGCTCTTTTTAACATTGATTCCATTCGTGTGACGTTGATTGCAACACCAATTGACCATAATTCAGGATTAGTCATTCTGAATATATAATCAGATTTTTGATCATATGATTCCTTTCTTCTGACTAAAACATACTCGCGTTACTGTATGATAATTGTTCCTGAAGTATGCAACAGCCACACTTTAGAAACTTCTATAGCCCGAAATGGTACTAGCCGAGCTTGATGAGGCTAACATGGCCATCAAGGTCCTCACCTTAATTCGACCCACTCCCACCTCTAACCACCATGTTCTTCTTTTTCCACGGCTGAAGATTCAACCAGAGACAGCATGTGCTATTACATCTCAAGTCACACCTTTGAGTCACTGTGGATCATGACGGCGATGCCAAGGAATGTGGCAGTTGCCGAGTTCCATGTTCCTGGGACGTGAATCGCTCTCCAACGTTTGGTTATTGGGGTTAATCATTGATGAGAGGAACGAGTGATTAAACTGGTTTGCTTTAGAGTTCATCCAACGGAACTGGAGCCCAAGAAGGTATAATGCAAGAACGTATCAGTTATGCTGAGCTTTCTAGGGTCCTTTTGCTTCAGTACCGAAGTCTAGAAGCTCTGCATGTACGAACTCAATCGCTTCGATGTAGTGATGTCTCTTTTTTTTTCACTCTCTATTTCTTAACCTTATTACCTTAACTTAAACGCTCATCATAAGCATATTCCCAATAATATCAAGCCTATCTCGTTAGTAGCAACTATATCTTGTACCAAAAGACCCCCTGGTCCTAGACAACCCATCCTTCAGTATCAACCATCCCACGCACTTGCGGCTCGAAGAAATCTAGTCAACAGCCTTCGGCATCTCGCTTCCGTCCGCTGGGCCCTCCATCAAGCTTAACCCGGTCAGCTAGAACCGGTTTAACGGCACTGCTCGCCCACTTTCTATAAGCCGAGTCTGCGCCATCAAGGTTCGTCGCGGTTTTCGAGTTCTCTCGTTATTTCGCACGCCACGCAGCGCTCACTGTATTATAAAACCCATCGCAACTCGCAGGTTCATTAAGTTGTGAATATCAGCTTCAGGCCAAGCAAACAGTTTCAACAATTAGCGCGCGTCTTGGCGTTTCGATATTGTCCGAATCATACAGCGCGATTATCCTTGGTCGCTTCCTTTTTAGGGAACAACGCATCGAAATAATCCTTGGCTCTGCATCTTTGCGCCTTGGCATTTGACGACATATTTCCCGACTACTACCTCACCTCACCTACTACCTAAAAGGCCCGCGCATCTTTTCTGGGTCTTCCGCTTTATATAAGGCTATACTCCTCGCTCCATCCTTGATCGCTATTCTTCTCGACATCCATTAAATTAACAAAATGGCCGACGCAGCGGAGTGCAATGGCGAGGCTGTCGATCTCGGCCGCAGAGGTCTTCGAATTGGCTCCATCTTCATTATCATGGCCTCTTCGTTTATCGGCGCAATCTTGCCCATTTTCCTGGCTCGCCAGAAGACGATCCCCGTACCTAAAATGACCTTCTTCATTTGCAAGTTCATCGGTACCGGTGTTATTATAGCGACAGCTTTTATGCATCTGCTGGTTCCCGCCGTTGAGAACTTGACCGATCCCTGTCTCGAGGATCGATTGGGTGGCTATGACTGGGCTGAAGCCATCGCGCTCATGACTGTAATTGTCATGTTCTTTGTCGAAATGCTCGCCGCTCGCCTCAGCAATGCCGACATGGAACATAACCACTCAATGGATATTGATCACGAGCTCGATCCTGCTATGGACTTTATCGCTAAGAAGCAGCCTAGCAACCCTGATATCGAGAACGGTGACCGACGAGGATCCGGCTATGCTCCTGGTGGTGACAGCCATCTCGCTCACGGGCGTGAGCACAAGGAGGGTGATGCTCAGGGCGGACTTGCTGGCCAGCTCCTTGCCATCTTCATTCTCGAATTTGGTGTCGTGTTCCACAGTGTTTTCATCGGCCTGACCCTTGGCACGATCGCCTCTGACGAACTTACCGTTCTGTTGATCGTTCTCGTCTTCCATCAGATGTTCGAGGGTCTTGGTCTCGGTTCTCGTCTGGCTGTTGCTCCTTGGCCCAGTAACCGACAGTGGATGCCTTACCTGCTCGGCTGCATCTTCGCTCTGTCAACTCCCATCGGTATCGCCGCTGGAATTGGTGCCAAGCCCAACAACGCCAACGACCAGAAGCTTACCAATGGTATCTTCGACGCCATCAGTGCTGGTATTCTCATGTACACTGGTCTTGTAGAGCTCCTTGCTCACGAGTTCATGTTCAACCCTTACATGCGCAAGGCTCCCCTTAGGATTCTGTTACTCGCATTTGCCTGTGTTGCCTTCGGTGTTGCTGTCATGGCTATTCTTGCCAAGTGGGCTTAAATGAGACTCGGGTGGAAGACAAAGTCGGTTAAAATGGTTATTCTTGAGGTGTATACCTGAGCTGGATTGGGGGACATAAATCTCTTTTTGCATCGCATTAGACGGATAGAAATGATACCTGGTCTGTTTTTTGAATCCTGTTACTTAAGATACTTATGGCTAGGAAATAGAGCCTTTTCTTTGACACTTGAAGCCGATAGAAGATGCATTTTTGTGATTGCCCTGTCGAGATGCTGTGACAAAACGAGCGACGTTCAGGAAGTGATGAATAACAACGTGGATCCACGAGAGCTAGAAGGTTGCACAGTGATGAAGTAGATGATCAAGACCCAATCACTTACATGAACATTGCCTATTTTGGACACCGGCAGGCCCTCAGTGATATTGTGCTAAAGAAGCTCCACTCTGTTACACAGTGCTCCTATGAGAGACACTGTCTTCAAGACTGTACTCAAACTGTGGGGCTCGCCTAGGGCCTTCAAACCCTACAGCGAAAAAAAAACCGAACACCAATTCTAGCAAAGTGTGATCTTTGAGCTCAACTATCGCGACGCTTCGACAACCTCACCCAACGACCAAACTCCCTCTTCACCCACCCAACCCCAACAATACCGCAAAAATGGCCGGCGGAGTTACCGTTCGCGATGTCGATGTAGGTACTCCCTGAAAATAAAGAAGACCAATCACAGGATACGAATACCCGAAAAAATCACGATCTCTACTCGACGACTTGGCGACGCAATCTTCACGAGAACCGCTTGCCCGCCATGGCGCTGGCCCAGCGCAATGATTTTATACAATAATAATTGAACGCTGTGCCGGCTGCTGTGTGTAATGGGCTGGGTACAAATGGGATTGAGGAGCAGGCGCGAGGGAGTCGAAAGACTTCTGACGACGGAATCATGCTAATGGGTTTTGTGACTGCAGGCGCAGAAGTTCATCACTGCCTACTCTGCTTTCTTGAAGCGTCAGGGCAAGCTTCCCATCCCCGGTAAGGCATCTTGATATCCCTGCACCAATGAACAATTTTTGACTCTTGGCTCAGGTTGGGTCGATACCGTCAAGACTGGTCCTGCTAAGGAGCTCCCTCCCCAGGACATTGACTGGTTCTACGTCCGTGCCGCCTCCATCGCCCGCCACGTCTACCTCCGCAAGACCGTCGGTGTTGGTCGTCTCCGCAAGGTTCACGGCACTGCCAAGAACCGTGGCAGCCGTCCCTCCAAGCACGTCGATGCTTCTGGCTCCGTCGACCGAAAGGTCATGCAGGCTCTTGAGAAGATCGGTGTCCTTGAGCAGGATGAGGAGAAGGGTGGCCGCCGCATCACCCAGGCCGGTCAGCGTGATTTGGACCGAATTGCCCAGACCACCGCTGAGGCCGAGGAGGAGGAGGATGACGAGTAAACAAAATCTGGCGGTTTTCCGGTCAAAATCAAAGGTAGCAATGGCAATGGAATTGGGCGTTGGGTCATAGATTTTATCATGTATGAATGAGATTCCCCCGACATTGGGTCATTCGGTTTGGTCAAATTGGACCCGTCCAACTTGTCGTTCATTTCATGGTCGATTTGATTTGGTGAATGAATGTTATGAATGTGCTTATTGTGCTCGTGTGTTTAAGCTGTGGCTTTCTCCTGAAATGCAAAAGGGCGTGTTCTCTCCTTTATCACATCCCCTCTTTCCCCTCACTGGGATCTCATTGATCTTACTATCAACCACCCACCTCTGGGCAGGTCAGGAAAAGATACGGCGATCATTTGCCTGCATATTTTCCTTCACTGTTACTATTACTCAGTTTTCATCACCTCGTCAATCTCTTCTCCGGGTTCAGGTGTTGCTCCTTCTTTCAACACCTGCAAGGTGAGGCTATCGCGAGTTCTTTGACTGAATTTCTTTTCATGCGCTTAACTTTTCTGTTTGCACCTTCGTTTCCCGAATGTTATGAGTTGCGGCTTATTCTCTCTGTTTAACCTCGAAGAATACTGTCTTATTGTCAGTTATGGCCTGGCTTTGGAGAGTTGCGCGAGTTCCTCACTTAAGAGCACAACTTGTGCAAACTGAGGCGATTATATTTATTCACTAATACAGGCGCGATTCAAAGCATCTGAATCACGATGCATTCTATCTTTTAACCCCTTCTCCAAGTTCTGTTTCTCGCGTGGAGTGATCTGTAAGTTTGCCCCAACTCCTACTCCAACTCCTCAACTCATTCAAGAAAACTCATACACCACTCGCCCAAAGGTACAACTCCCCTTTCCCAATTTACAAAATGAGCACACCACAATCAACAATGTCAAGCTCCGGGGAAGTTGAAGAGGTTCTACCAGCTTTCGTGTCTGCTATTAGCAACCCGTCACCCCTTATATACTTCCACCATGTTATCGACGCTGAAACCACCAAGCTTACAGTTCAAGTGCTCGGGGCTAATATCTCTTTCGTCTTCGGCCATCGTCGAGCAAAGGCTTTTGCCAGCAAATCTAAAATTGAAAATCAACTCGAAAACAAAACGGCAGGGTTCATTACCGTTGTATCTGCAAAAACTCAACGTGTTGTTTTAGCGGCAGCTGAATCAGGCCATGGCCTTGGAAATTATGGCGATGTGCTGGACAAGAAAACCGGCATACTTCCCAATAGTATTTGGACAAAGCGGGTTGTGGCCATGGGTAAGACCCTTGGTATGAACATGAAAAGGCCGTTTGACAACCCTGCCCGACGGGCTGGAAACACTGAGGGTGCCTTCCTCGGATCTCACGTTGAAGTCAAACTTGCAGTCCACGGCATTTGCGTTCTTCTTCAGACTTTCGGAGTCACAAAAGACTTTGACAAAGTCACTATGCAGCAGCTGAAACAACTCCGACATGCTCGCTGGGAAGACGGATCTCGCCCCGTTTTCGAAGTATACTTCTCTCGAAAGCACTGTCAACCTTGCAAAAGTCTCGTACAAAAGCTGCAAGAAGCTACAGGAATTACTATTAGACTTGTATGGAAAGATCGCCTTGTGACGAAGAAATACATCATCAGACCGGTCAACCGGGATCCCAAGCTTAGCAAGCCTCAGCAAGTTCTAGAGTTTGAGCCTCAAGATTACGACTTCGGAGATATCCTCCCTGATGATTCTGACATAGAAGTCATATCCGATGACGAGGATCCCAAAGAAGAGATTGATCAAATTGATCTTACTCACATTCGATCAACGTCGCCAGTTTCATGGAATCAAGAACTCGATGATTATATGGATGGTCTCGCTTATAGAGTAGGTCAAATTGAAGACTGTCCAGAAGGAGCACAATCCGCTATCGTCAGTTTTGCCAAGATGAAAGCCAATAACAACAAAAAGAAGGTTTTCAGTGCTACGGATGTCAGCAAACCCCTACCAGCGACGCCGGTCATAGAAGCACCTGCGGATTTTCTTGGGCGTGGTGGGCGATCACGACAGCGACATACATTTCCTCGTGCACAGAGAAGACTGTTTCATGCATCACGCGACAAGGATAGCTCCAGAGCGAGGAGTGCCTCTCCATCCGGAGGACGGAGAGATTCAGTCAGAGAGCGCTCACCACGACGATAACGATTTGGGAGGCTCAGGTCGGTATTCAACGGAGATTCCTCGAGAGCGATCTTTGGCAAAAGCCAGTTCACGATCTCGCTCTAGCCGCTAATTTCATTTAATGAAAGCGGCGGAGAGGTGTTTCGCGAGAGCCTTTTACACAGATGATACACGACAACGATCTGAGTGGTGTGCAAGGATATCGGATCTGTCAAGGCGCCATTCACTTTTTGGACGGCTGGGGGCCAAGGATGTTTGTTGTGAAATCAAGAAACCTACTTCTCCAACTACGAATTGGGAGTGCAAGGATTTATCCCAAAAGGGGAACATCTGTCAGGAGATCAAAGGATCCATATGTATCAAGCCCATCATTTTCCGGCATTATCTTAGTTTTGGTAAAAGTTGCTATCAATTCTTCGCCTCGTATCCATGTGTATCCATTTCCTCTATTATTCATGAGAACCTCGTTCTTGTATCATTACAACTCGTATTACTTCACATCCTTCCCAGCATTTTCCTGCAAAAGCTTCTTAAAACCATCCGCCAACTCTCGTATTACCACTTGAACATCAGGAGCTTCAGGTCCCTCCTCAGCCTCCTCAATGGCTGCTTGAAGTGCTTCCTCTCTAGCTTTCTCCGTACCTTCGACCCCAATCTTGCCCATCGTGAGGGCATTCTTGACATCTTTTCCATGTCTGACTGGTCCTTTTGGCGTTTCTGGTGTTATAGGAGTGTCTTCAAGTAGACTCTGCCATCGAGAGAGATACATGCCTGGGCCTGACATGTTGCCAGATTCCGAGTCATCTGAGTCGATGATGCGTTGAAGACGGCAGAGAGAGAGTGCCTCGACTTGTGCAAGGTATACGGCGTGGTTATCCAATGCCTTCAAAACTTCCTTTTGAGACTTCTCAGGAACAGATTGTAAGAGCTTATTGAGTTGCTCATCCATGGTACTCATATCAACAGTGACATTGCTTGTCTTCTCTCCAGCCTCACCATTGCTCGCCTTTTGGACTGGCTTTCTCTCCTGACGAAACTTGAGAACAGCATCATTGGTCCATTTTCTCATCTCCTCCCATACATCAGGACATGACGCCGCAAATGCATGAACCCATCTATACATGAGTTCTCGATTTCTCATGAACAGATCCACGTAATCGTCTACGGTGGGCATGCCTCCGTCTTGCTTCGGTTTCCCAGCCTTGATGAACTCGTCAATGAATAGTTGGCCAGCTTCGACATGCTCACGCAGATCTATCTGGGAGTGTACCATGCGAATCATAGGCTCATAGGCAGCAAAAAGATCTTTGATAGTCGCGGTGAATAGATCTGGAGGCTGGCGACAGAAAGCTGTGGTTATGCTCTCGCGATCGCGCACAGAGAGAAGAGCAGAGTAGTACTCGAGGCACTGCGCATGCTTCTGATCATTAAGCTGAGCCGCTAAACTTGGATTTGACCCATTGAAAATAGCCGCGATGATCGATTGAGCATTCTCCTCGCTGGCATTTCGAACAGCCTTATGCTCATCACGACTCATAGCAATGTACTGACGAATAGCTTCGAGCATCTCATCACTCGGTCGATCCTTAGCCTTTTCAACCTTGTCAGCGCTCTTTCGAAATTCCCCAGCATCCCAGGATAGCACGAGAGAGATAATCCGCTGTAAAAGATTCATGCCATCGTCGGCATTAGCTGTCAAGCCGATCCAGTTGGTGACGCTCGTAACGCTCAACTTTGCAAGGAGTAGGCGCATCATGGCGCTAATCATACTAGCGGCATTGCCCATCCGTAAAGTCTGCTTGACCATCTTGTAGGGTATGAGGTTGTGGACGTTTTCAAGGAGTTTGAGAAGATATTGGCCTTCTGGGGAGAGGACGAAGATGTGATGAATGAAGGTAGCGAGACTGTGGCCTTGTTAGTGAAAAATGATGGGGAATATGTTTCAAAAGAACTTACTGGATGATCGCGTATTCAGCTGCTGCTCCAATTACAGGCGAATGACTCTCAAGATCGGCGGTCTTGCTGAAATGATCAAACATCTCATCCGCCAAACCGCCATAAACCAAACCCTCAACAACATCGTCCCACGCCTTTACCAAGTCTGAGGCCTTGGTCCGATCGTACTCAACCTTCTTATCTGAAGACTTCTTTGGTTGACTTGTTTTCTTAACACCACCAAGAACTCCTCGACCCACCATCTCAAGTAGGCCACTCGAACCAGTCGCAAGCACTTTTCTCGTTCCTAAAGCGCCCTTATCATAACTATCCGACAGTTCCGCCTCTCCAAGTCTTGTCAACAATCCCTGCACTCTAACGGACCAAAATTCTCGTGGTAGATCTCTCACACCCGGAAGCTTTAAAATGAACCGCGATAGCATGGCCTGGAGAATAGGAGCTGAAGAAGGTTTCTTATCGTCCTCTTCACTGCTAGTTTCTTTCACTTCTTTCACAGCTTCTTGCTTCGGCGTCCCGGGTCTTGAGCTCACAGGCGTTCCAGCCCAACTCCTCCATCCTGTGCTTGGCGGTGCGCTTTGTGTAGTTTGACGATCAACTATTGTTCTTGAGAAAGGATATCCATAGTCTTTGACGGCGTCTGGGTATTTGAAGCCCTGTATTTCTGCGTATGTTTCGTGATGGGTGAGGATATCAAATAAGGCATGCACCTGTTCAGGCGCGAGAGTTGTAGACGTCATGCTGCCTGTGGTAGCATCGATGTTGTGTGATATCGATGGCAAGAGATGAGTTTCTCAATACATAGAAGTGGTCAATGTGATTTTTTTTCAGTACTGGTTTGAAGAATGTGATGTGATGCCCACGTTGTCAGTGGTTAGTTATGACAAAGCCTCACTGGCTTTTAGTGGATGATTTATTGTTAGACTTTTAGCTTGAATAATGAATAAATGAATGAGACCTCAAATGGAAGGACTCGTAGAGCCTGTCCCTCTATGGTGTGGTGACGTAGTCTTGAGGCTGTACTCACTAAACCTTTTCTGTACAAACCCCCACATGGTCATTGACATCTATTGCAGCTTCATATTTGCCTCATTCTTTCTGTATTGCACAATGAACACACCTTTCCTCGCATATGGCATCAACTAAGCAATTTTAAAGAAAGACCAAGTCACAGAACGATCGAAAGACTTTCCAAAACCACAATTCATATTAATCACGCCACAGCAATGATAGAACAAAGACATTAACGGCACAGCAGTCAATTTCAACTATCAACCAATCGTGTATACCCTCATAACAAAGGAAACGGCCATCACTTCACTAATTAATAAACCTGTAGTTTTTCTTAACCAAGCAAAATCCTCGCATCGTGCTTTACCCGCCCGTCGTCATTGCTTCCAGTGTGGTATCAAAAACAAAGAGAATAAAGACAACTCAAGTGCATGGGCATGGGTATAACGTCAACAATCCTCCACTATTATTTTTCTGTGCCTGCTTGGCATCTCCGTTACATAGATTTTAAACGGGGTTGATCTGGCCAGTGGTAAGAGGAGCTTGGCTAGCGGGAAGGCCGGTTTGGCCGTTGGTGTAGCCAGCAGGGTGCTTGCCATTAACAGCACCGTTACCCATCTGGAGACCGTTGCCGCTGCCGTTCAGCGTACCATTACCGGTGTGTGTGTGACCACCAGCAGGGTAGAAGTCGTAGTCAGCGTTGGAAGTGTTCTTGGGTCTAAGGTCGGAGACGGGGTGAGCCTTGCGCTGGATCTTGGGAGCAGAAGGGATGTCAGTACTCTTCTTGGCGGAGCCAATAGAGAAGACAGGACTCTCCCACTTGTCACCCTTGCGGGCAAGCTCCCGGTACTCGGTAGCCTTGGTGCTAATGCCCCCAGGGAGGTCGATGTTGGGGAAGATACTGTCCTCCTTGGTCATGGCAATGTTGGCCTTCTTGTCAGAAGCAGCAGCCTCGGCCTTCTTCTTGCCCTTAGTGAACTGTTGCTGGGCGGCAGTGTAGTAGCGGTTGTAGATGTTGGGAGCGTTTTCGGGGTTGTTCTTGGCTTCAGCAGCAGCACGGTCAGCCTCCTGCTTGATCTGGTACAACATCTGGTCAAACTTGTTGCACTGATCCTTGATGGCCTTCTCAACGGCCTTCTGCAGAGGAGGGCGAATGACCTTCAGCATGAAGGGCTTGAACAAAGAGAAGAGCAGCTTGTGGTTCGACTTCTTGACCTTGATCTGGAGCTTGTTGAAGTCAACATCAACCTTCTCAACCTTGAAATAGTTCTGGCGGTCCTTCTTGTCGGCAGTAGACACCTTCATCTTGAAAGAAAAGCCATCACCAGGGAGGATGATGTCAGCAACACCAGTGTCGGTGATCGAAGGGAAACCTTGCTTGCGCTTAATGTGGAAGCTCACATCACGAAGGTCCATCTGGATGCCAGCAACCTTGACCTCGACGGTCTGGTGCTTCTTGTTGGCAATCTTCTTGCGGCCCCATCGGAAGTAGTGCTCGCTGGAAACCTCGAAGACGTTGGGGGCAAAGTTGTCGCTCTCAAGAACAAGGTTCTCGATGATAGCATCAACCTGAGAGTCGGTGTACTCAATTCGAGGGATGGGGATGTAGGCAATGTTCTCGAGGGCGGCGGGGAGAATGACATCCCTCAAGTCCTTGAGCAGATGAGGCTTGAAGACGGGCTTGCCGTCCTGATCATTGCCAAGATCCTTGAACAGCTTCTGAAGAGACTCAGCAAAAGCGTGGTTCTGAGGGTCCTGGTCGAATTGCTCGGCGAGGAACTTGACTTCGTCGACAACACGGTCGGTATGACCGCGATACTTGTTGCGGAGGAGATATCGGCCCTGGTCATAAAGCTGATCCCACTCGCGAGTGGACTCATCCTCGAGTATGTAGCCCTGCTGGAGAAGACATCGGCGGATGTAAGAGTCCATAGCCTTGAACCAGTCCTTGAGCTCATGGTCATTATCGGCATCGCGATAGATCTGGCCGATAGCCTCCCAGAGGTCCTCGGTGGAGGTGCCGTTGGCGAATCGCTCAATGATAGTGCGGAGGTCACGCTCAGCGGCGCCAAGACCACCACGAGCGTCCTTAGCAGTGTCGGTAGATCCCTGGCCGAGAGTGCGGCCGTGGCGGCTGTAAGTCTCAGCCAGGCGCAGAAGAGTCTGGATGGCCTGCGAGTAGTCCTCGTGTTGCTGGCACTCCAGAATCATCTTCTTGAGACGCCAAATGGTCTGGTCCTTACGCTCCTGAGGCATCTTCTTGTTGAAGTATTCGCGGGCACGGCGGCGGTATTCTTCATTGCGCTGCAGGATGTTCTCCTTGGTCTCAGGGTCGACCTTGTTGTCGAGCTTAGCCTCAGCCGCCTGCTTAGCGGCGCTCTTACCGGCCTGAGGGTCGGTTTGGCGAGCGGCGTCACGAGCAGCATCGGTTGAAGCAGGCACGGAGCTGGAAGGAACACTGCCAGTCTCGGTGCCGGTGGTGACCTGAGGGTAGGTGCCCTGCTGAGCATTGGACTGAAAGCCACCTTGCTGGTTCTGTTGGACCTGGCCAGGAGCGCCAGCGTTGATACCAGCGGCAGCGACATCCTTGGCATCCTCTTTGGGGTTTCCGCTGTAGAAGCCCTTGGCCTGCTGCTTTAGGTTGTCCTTGGAGAAATCTGGAGCCTCGTGCCAGACGTTGTCTTGAGCGGGCTTGTCAATCTGTTGGAGCTGCTCCTGGGAGGGGCGAACACGTGCGGCGGCGTTGGTAGCAGCATCGCCAGCCATATCACGGAAGAGAACTGTGGCATCGGAGAGAAGCTTTCGGAACTGGCCGTTGGTGATAAGAAGCTGGCCAAGGGTTCTCAAACCCTCAAGAGCTTGGTCGCCATCCTGCTTGGCAGCGTCCTTGCTAACAGGGGCGTTGGGGGTGTTGACGCTCTTGGGGTCGAACTGAGTGGTTTGCCAGATGAAATCCTGGATAAGGTTGCCCTCGTTCTTGGAGAGAAGGAGGTATTTGGCTTGCTTGATAGCGTTGGCGGCATCCTTAACAAGCTCTTGGCCCTCAGCGGAGAGGTTCTCGTGGCGGCCTGAAAGGGCGCTAGAGGCGAGGAAACTGCTTAGGGCGACATCGATTTGGTCATTCTGAAGACGAATGCATTAGAATGATGTTGAAGAAGGGAATGTGCCGAAAATACTCACTGAAGGAACCTTGCCGTTCTGGAAGGCAGAAATGATACCATAGACTTGGAGCTTTCGGTTGACATCGGCCTCCTTTGTCTTGATGTCTGTAGGTTTGTTGACGTCTGCGGCACCGGGCATGTTGGACAAAAGTGTATGGGGTATCTCGTTATTAAGTCGTTATGCCACCGGAAAGTATGGACGTTAGTGTTAAGAAGTTACTCTTTTAAGAGTTGAAATGACGATGATGTAGTGGATAAGAGACGATGCAGAAGTCGATCTTATTATGAGAGGGGTAGGATGCGTAGCGAAATGTAGGCGTAGGTAACAAAAGGGAAGAAGCTGTTGTTTGGTATCCTAAGGGATGGGTATCACAAAGCAGTCGGGTATTGTATTAGGTGGGAATTGGTATTGGACGAGAGATGAAATGGAGAAAGAGCTCCTGGTATGAGGCAGGAGAGAGACAGGATTAGATATACTTTTTTCTAAGGGAGACTCCCCGTGACAGGCAGGTACAAAGAGATCAATTAAGTAATGGGCCAAGCCAAGGTTCCATCCACCATTACATTACCCAGAGTTACACGGTAATGGCTGGATCCGGGCAAGATTTGGGTGGTAGGAGGTGGTTGGCCTGGTTTGGGCTGGAGAGAGGGAGTGATGAGTGACGTTGATGTTTGCTAAGGGCGACGATGTTGATCGAGGACGTCATCGGTCGATTCTCAGAGATGCGTTGACCAGGCCCAGCGCCAACGCACGCTACTAGCCACAAAAGAATTTTACAGGCACCTCGATGCACTATCGTTTCTGAACAAGGCACTCTTTCTGGGCATTGGCATTAGAATTGGCACTGGCATCGGCATACGTT
>PVPY01000777.1:0-102654 GCA_002982035.1 Fusarium algeriense
GCTCTTTGCGCGATCAATTCGTTCGCGCTTGTCGGGGGTAGTAGTAGTATCGGCAGCGGGAGTGGTAATCGCATTGGACTCGTTCTTGTACCACGACTCAGACTTGTTCCTGTTCATTCCGTTTCGAGGTCTGCCCTCGTCGTCTCCATCTCTAGCGAAAGCGTCAAAGTTTCGTACGGGGCGATCTCGAGCAGCGTCGTCACGTTCTCTGGGCTGTCGCTTGTCATCTCGGAAGTTGCCTCCCATACGTCCATGGAAACGCTCAGCACCCTCGTGACCAAAACTCTTGCGTGGCTTCACTGTACTCCAACCATCTGATTCACTCTCACCTTCACGGCGACGGTACCCATTGCTATTGCGTCCATCGCGGAATCTGTCAGCGTCCAGATCTCCAGTGCGACTTCGGAAGTTGCCGAAACGGCCTGATGCGTCAGACTCCTTAGCAGTTTTGTCAGTTTCGAGCGTTGATTTGCCTCGCGCTGAAGCAAACGCTTTTAAAGGAGGTGCAAAGACGAGGTCTTCAGGATCTGGATAATTGCGCGCTGGTCAGTACACGGCAACCCTAGGAACATAGCATAGGAGAGACAAACTGGCACTATTCCTTGAAACATGTCTCTCAATACCAGGACGGCGGTTGGTCTGATCAAGCAGAGGGTTGTCGTTGGATCGAGGTCGGTCACCAGTGACCTTGGTCTGTGTGCGATTCGGTTCAGGTGGGGGTCTGAAGCGAGGTCAGGAGATTGAGTTTGGCTTCAGGAAATCATTGTTACTCACCCCATCCATTCCTCAGCTGGAGGGAGATTTGGCGGTTTGGTACATAACGGTGAGCCCCGTAGGTAGATCAAGAAATTGGCCTCGTATCGGATTACCATGGTTAAGAAAAGGCCGGCGCTATGAGCGCATCCGAGTTATGATTGGTATGAGTATAAAAAAGTATAAAGTGTCCCAAGGCGGACGAGCGATCGCAATCGAGGTAGGCTTTCAAGAATTGTCTTGTCTGGAAATACGACAGCTTTGATTTTGGGAAGAGTGTGATTTTTAGAATTTATTATTGTTGGTGTAACGAGCAAGGGTGACGACGTGGCGTGAAGTTGCGATAGCGGAAGAATGGTTATTGTGCGGAGAATCAAATCGATCAAGTCGTTCAGTCGGTGAGTCAGGTGAGGAGAATAAACGGGGTGAATATCGTGAGGTGAATTTAGGCAGCGGTAGCAATGGACGAGGTAGGTGACCTGTGAGGACGAGAGCGTGAAAAAGAGATCAGGGTCGAGCGAGTTGGTGGTTGGCGGAGAGGGTAACGTCCTAAGGTGGTGGTGCACTTGCGGTGGTGCTGTGCTGTGCTTTGCTTGCTGGTGGTGGTCGACAAGGCGAACCAGAGGTGGAGCCAAGCCAAAGCTGGGCTTTATCGAGACGAAAAGCCCCAATCAAGAACAAGCAAGCAAGGCTCAGCGAGGGAGAGAATGCCCTGTAATTATTGATTCGTCGAGGGGGTAAATATTGGTAGAGTATTGGCAGAAGTTCAAGGGTTCAGTGGAATGATGTCGAAGGCGGGCGGTTCAACGGGAGCGTGACAGTGTGTAACGGTGCGCAACACGCAGGAGATGGTTGAGGTGAATTGAGTTGGGATGTACGGATATCGAGAGTTGTTTTCGGTGGCTTGACGTGGACGTGAGAGGGAGAGACCGAAAGCGGGCAGAGAGCGAGAGGCGAGAGAAGAGAGGGTAGTGTCCAGTGAGAGAGGCACCTCTTAGCGCTTTTAGCGTGAGTGACAGTTGGCAAGGGACAAGTCAGATCTTGTTTTGGGTGCCAATATAAGAACAAAGAAGGTATAATATGTTGGATTATTCTCATATGTTTAGTTGAATAGATTGTCTCGTGAGTATTGAGCTTGAGCTTGAATGTTGGCTAAAAGTAAACTGTGTTGTTGATTTGTTTGTGGATGAGGAGAAACAGTGGATGAACCTGGCACGAATGCACTGTCCGATACTGCTGCACGCACTGAGGATGAGCCTCCACTTGATGGAATTCAGTCGTGTCGTTCCACCGCCTCCACTAAAATCTCGGGTACCTGTACTGTACTGTGCGCTTTGAAACAAATCAGACATTGGGCTTCACCTCAGTTTCATCAGTAACAAAACTCGGCTCATGGTTGCATAATTGACCATGCACATATTTTGTAACATAATACTCAGTATTCAATATTCAATATTTCATATTTCTTCTAGCTATTTCATTACCAGCAATATTCTTTCTTATTTCTTCTGCGCAGATGTAACCTCCTCCTCGAGCGGCAGAATATGTGGCAGAGGCCCAACAGGCGTGATAGAGAAAGGGTTGATTTGAGTATGACTCCTGGTGTAGTGCCACTTGATGTGCTCAAACTGCGTGGTATCCTTGAACGCAGGATCGTTCCAGTACAAGTTTCGCATCCATTTGTGCAGAGCTGGATATCCTGAGCGAATGTCGCGAATGTTGCACTTGAAGTGCTGCACGTAGACCGGATCGAAACGAATAATTGTGACAAACAGACGAATGTCGACTTCGGTGAGTCTGTCGCCGAACCAGTAAGGGCCGTTTTGCTCTGAGAGATGCTTCTCGGCGCGGTCGAGAGCTTCGAAGAGAGCGATGACGTTTCGCTCGTAGGCTTCACTGGTGGTTGCGAAGCCGGACTTGTAAACACCGTTGTTGATACCGCCATATTGCCACTCATGGACCTCCTCAATTTGCTTCTGGAGATCTTCAGGGTACAGCTGAATGGCCTTGTACTTCTCATCCAGCATGTCATCAAACTAATACAAGTAAGCAACCATAAGTCAAACATCATGAAGAATAATAACTCACCTCAGTGCCCAACATTCGCAGAATCTCACTGCTCTCGTTGCTCACAATTCGGTTCGTCTTCTTGTCAAACAGTACCGGCACAGTATATCGACCATCATAATTCTTCTCACTCTCAAAATACACATCCTTCAAGTGTGTGAAGCCCTCATGGCCCTTGATGGGATCAGGCACGACGTTGTCGCCAGGAACATCCTCATCCTTGGAAACAAATCGCCAGCCGCCCTCACCAAGATGCCAATGCACAACAGAGTACGAGATGATATCCTCAAGACCCTTGAGCTTGCGGGCGATCAGGGTACGACAGGCCCATGGGCATGCGTAGCTCACGTAGAGATGGTATCGACCAGCCTCAGCAGGATACTTGGCATTGGGATCGCGAGAGATAAAGTCTCGGAATGAACTGACTTGACGTTTGAACTCGCCAGACTTGTCGCCAGGCTTGACCCAGTCAGTGACTTTACCAGTGCTTGACTGTAGCTCTGTTAGCAGGCTGAGAAGAGCAGTGAGAGTATCAGGTCTATGTACCATTCTGATTTGATATGCGGGCTGAATGTGAGTGAGAGATGGTTTAAACGATGATCCTCTTAGAGATGTGATAAATCTGGTAGCTTGTTGCTGCTGTGGTCTAAAAAGAGAACTTCTGCTGAAAACTCGAGATGATCGAATTCCAATTCCTTGCATTAACATGTCTTTAAAAAAAAAATCGGAGCATTCAATGACGGCGACAACCAACACATTTATAGCTACAGCTGAAAAGAGTGACGAGAAAAGTGGCCATCACCACACACGATGGAACCCTTGCTCACTCATGACTTGCTCAGCAGCCCCTCAAAAGCTACGGCAGCTTAGTTACCAACCAGATAAAGCCTGTCCTACCATTTCCAGGGCCTCTCTTGGGGTCTGGTGGATTCCCCGAGAGCTTCCATTGTTGAGCTATGCCGTCCTGGAGCTTTGGCTGCCACGCTTGGAAGCATTCCATAATCGTGGCGTAATAGTCGACCCCGCTTTACTGCGAGTTGCTTAGTTAACCTGCTCTACTGTCTTGATAAGCCCATGTGCATCATGACGACAGGCTTGGTAAAGAAAATTCCATATCCAGTCGAAGGTGGTAGTCTGCTAGTCTCGGCAGTTGAGCAAACATTCTCGTTTTCAAAGACGAAAAGAATATCATTCGGTACACAGTATACTCAGCGATAAATCAATTAACAGTTGGCGTACAGTTTATCATACAGCAATGAATTTATCTATCTTTATGGGTTTCATCCTTGATCGTTCATGTGCTCTTGTGCACTCGAGTCGTTTCTACCATCTCATATACATATTTCAAAGGACTGTTCAACACGCTTCATAGCCGCAGTACTTTATGCCATCTTGACCTTGATGTAGGGCACTTCAACATCCTCCTCTGCAAGATCCTCAGCCACAATCTCAAAGATGACTTCCTTCTGGTGCGATGGAATAGGCTTCTTGGAGATCGTCTCAACCAGCTGGCTCAACTTGAGGTCATAACGCTCCTTGAGCTTAGAAGGGGGGAAGAAAGATGCGTAAAGGAGGCTGACACCAGAGCTCAGCATACTGATTGTGAGACCCTTGGCCTTGAAGGTTTCCAAAAGCTCCTTCAGGGTAATATCTTCAATCTCGAAGCGGTCCCAAATCTTATCCAAAGTGACCTTGCCGTCAGGGCCTTGGTATTCTACCTTGGGACTGGCAATGGGCTCACTGAATCCAAAGAAAGGCAGAGCGAGGTTGATGAAACCGTTCTTGTACTGCTCTAGATCATCCTTGCCGTCAATGATCTTGTACAACTCAAGCACCACCAAGCCAGTTACCAATGCAGTAGTCGTGGCGATGGCGGGAATAATCTTGCCAGCGATGAACTTAGTCTTGTGTCGATCAGCAGGCTCGATCTTGTAGTTCTCTGCTCTGAGGTTACTGCAAGCAGTGATGAAGTCGATGTGATGGTTCGAGTCATCATCCTTCTCGAAGTCAACGGGGACCAGCTGGAATCCAGACAAAGAGCTGGGCGATGGGAGGCTAGCGGTCAGCTTCTCGATCTCGTCATTATCGTCGAAGTTGCTTGACTCGGGCTCCTGCATCGAAGTTAGTACTGGTTTTTGAATAAGATGCGTGAATACTTACCACAGGCTCCTTGTCATCGGCCTGGATCTTCACGTTGGAACTGGGAGTAAAGTCGGGGACAATGACGTTATCTAGTTCTCGCAAGTAGATAGACCTGTCAGTTCCAGGGGACTTGATGTTATAGTTGAAAGCGTGGAGGTTGGCAGCAGCAACAATGAATCCGAAGTGAGAGGGGTTGTTAGGGTCAAACTTGAGCGCATCAGGAGCGCGCTTGGGTCCAGACCAGAAAGGAGTACCGGATGAGGTCTCGGAATCCTTGGGGAAGTTGTACAAGAGCTGCTGGATCTTGTTGGAGAACTCAGTCTCAAACAACTGGCGGGCCCAGGCAATACAGTCCTCGAAGGTTCGTGGCCTCTCGGTTGTGAGATAGTTTCGAATCGTCTCAAGGGTTTCCTTCTGGTTGCCACCCTGCTTCAAAGAATTCTCGATGAACTGAGGCTGAGTCAAGTACAGGTTGACAGTTTGAGGAGCCTTGACAAAGAGCTTCTCAAACATGTACTCCTTGGCCCAGGCAATGGTGTGGTCGATCTTGTTGGGGAAACTCCGGATAGTGCACATGGGGAACTCCTTCTCGGGGGGGTCCTGGGACGATGAATATGACTCAGTAAGATGGGGCAGAACGACCTGCGTGTTGCCCTTGGTTCCAAGAGTACCGCTCTCGAGGAGAGGCTTCTGGAAGAAGACACATCGACGATCAACATAGGTTCGAGCCTCAACGTTGTCGAGAGCATTGGTAACACCGTCCAGGTTTCGCCAGAATTCCTCATTGAAGACATTCTCGGTGTCGGGGCTAACGCGTTCCTTTAATGTCACCATGTGGCCTTCGAGGTCGGGGTTCATTCGTTGAACAGCAAGAGCAGCACGGTCACTCTTCATCTGGCCAACATCATCGGCTCGAAACAGGAATTGGCGGTTCAGGTTACTCCTCTCGATCGAGTCCATGTCAGTCACCCAGATCTTGCCTTTAGGTCCCGTTCCCAGGCCGATCATGGCCCAGTTCTTGAGCATCTCACAACCAATGGCACCAGCACCAACGAGGAACTGCTTCACATTGGCAATCTTGTTCTGGAACTCAGTACCAAAAACAGCGATCTGTCCATCATATCGGCTTCCGATGGGCTTGCAGAGCTCAGCAGATCGCTTGGTAGATGAAGGCAGGGACTCGAGGGAGTCAAAGTACATCCACTGGTTGATGGGCTGGAACTTGCCAGAAACAGCCTTGAGGACCTCCTGTGCCACAATACCACCGAAGTAGGCAGCCATAGGGTTGAGATCACCCTGAGCTTGATAACTCAGCTCCTTCAGAAGCTTCTCATCTAGCTGAATGTCAAGACCCTCCTGCTCAGCAAACTTCTTGGCGGCACCGAGAACGACAAGAGCATCTTCATCGTCCATGGGGTTAGGAAGTCGCTTGTGAGTAAGTTGGAAAGCATGAAGTGCCTGAAAACCGAGGTGCAGCTGTTGAGGTCGGTCGAACTTGGCGAAATCTGAGATGAGAAACTCGGGTTCCTTAAGCGCAGTGGTGAAGTCCTTGAAGTTGATGATCTTGGGCATCTTGACCTGTTGGTACATGCCACCTCGCTTGTATTGACCAAGTCCAGAAACATCGCCGATAGAGAAGGTATACGGACCCTTAACTGTAATCTTTCGGGGCTCGGCTCCGTTTAGTGCCTCCATTCCTTCAACCTCTGAGAATGTCACGTAATCGCCATCTTCCAGTCCATGTCGAGTCTCGTCGAGTGCAGACACCAAGCCCTCCTCATCAATGCCTGCCACAATGCCGCTAAGGGGAGTCTCGCCGGTAGGATCGATACAAGTGAACTTCTCGCCAAAGTCACAGAAGACGGAACCGAAAAGACCATATGTGTCGGCGACAACGACGTAGATACCCTTGCTGTGGCAATAGTCGCCAATGGCCTTTTGTTGATGGATAGGCGTATTAGTCAGAACAACAACTTGATACTTGTCGAACTGCGAAAGTTCGCCGTCGAGGCCAGGTGACTGGTGAAGCTTGACGGGGGTATAGGCATTGAGTTCGGCGACACGGGGCACAGTGACCTCATCTCTGGGCTTTCCAACATCGCCAGGGGTGAGGAAGAACTGGGACGAAAGATCCGCAATTTGGACTGGCGCAGGGTCGTAGAGGGTAAGGCTCTTGACACCAGCCAAAGCGATGTTCTTGGCGATTTCTACACCGAGACCCTTTAGACCGACGATGAGTACATTAGAAGCACCCATGCGCTTCATGGCCTCGTGGCCTAGCACATAGAGTTGTCGGCTGTAGAGGGACTCGTCGATTTCGCTATGTCCAACAACGGACTCGTCGACCTGCATTCGGGTCGCAAGGTCGACCTCTGGTTGCTTTTGTTCCTATTGAGCCGGATGGTCAGTACGTTCGAGTCCTGTCTGCATGCTCACGGTAAAAGTCTCTCAAAAAGCGCCCGCCTTTCACATGTTTTGATGCTACAGGACCAAGAATTATGACGAGCGACAAGCCAACACAGCGAGTATGGAGATTCTGGACTTACAGCCATTATTCTTTTATGGGTAGGAGACTCCCCGTTGGAGAGCTTTCGCTTCCCCAGCTTGTCTGTTTTAGAAGAGGTGGTAATGTTGGAAACGCTGCGTCAGTCGTTGCGAGGGCGATCCAGCACCAGGCAGAGCTCAACCCCGCCAAACAGCAGAAGGTAATGGTGAGGGATGGAGGAAGGTGGAGGAGTTATCTGCGAGCGACAATAGTTCTCGTCGCAGATCGTAGAGTCGTAAGAATCGTGTTGTGAGTATGGTCAAAATTTGGTTTGTAAGAAAAGAGGTTCTGACTTGAGGTTGGAGTGGAACAAGAGAGCGCGACACGGAGTGCCCAGTGTTGATGAGGTAATGGCCCGAGTCCGCAGGCAAAGCTGTCTCGCCCCACCTACAGTCAGCGGGCGCCTTGGCTTTAATAAGCCGCCTGGCCTGAGGTATCAATCAGCGACAAGACTTCAATTACAGTGCATTTTCTTGTTAAGGAAGATTCATATTATTCGTAATTACATCCCGTATCTGTCAATGAACAATTATGAGCTGTTTATTGATTCATTCACGCAACAGCAGTTTATCTTTCAAACCCCCAGTCAGTACACCTAAGCTCTAGTGAGGCACAGCAGCCCCGCAACCAGTTAACTGCATGCACGTTAAGGTTGTCAGGGCGAGAGCTAGACGTAGGTGCCCCTCCGGCGCCTGGGCCTAGCACTGATTTGCTGCAGATTCCAAGCTTCTGTTGGATTCCATTGACTTGACACGGTTAGTTTCACTTGTATAGAACAATCGCAGATTTTTCAGGGTATTGCGGCGATCTCGACCTTCTTATTCAGGTACCCTTACGAAGATGCAGGTCCATCATGAGATTCAACGGCGGGGTCAACTCGCGCGGGGCAATTTTGGCGCATGATGCCTTAGCTTCGTGAAGGTTTATGGAGCATGAGGAAACTCGAACAGCAAAATAACGTATTGATATATGGGGTTTTGTCTCATAATTTGGCGGTGTATTCACTTTGTTCACGCATAACATATCGTTGGCTGGAGTCATCGCAGAGTTCAAGAAGAATGTCAATTATTCTTTGTTTGACCGCCCCTAGGCATCATGTAAAAAAGTCGCCGTCTCTGGTTCCTCAATCCATCCTGCACCCTGATGCTGCATGTCTGTAGGGGTATAATGGGCATCAGGTCGATCGTAGTATTCGTTGAGCGTTTGCAGCTCACCCCAAGCTCGTTAAAGCTTTATAGTTCCAGACTCGATCGAAGGGTAGCGGTAGATAATTAGGACATTTAAGCAATCTTCTTGAGCTCAACCTCGCTGAAGGAGAAGTCAGTAAGGAATTCATTGAGCTGGTAGTCCTCAGTCAACTTACAAGAGGAGAGTAGCGTTAGGGGGGATGGCACCGGGGAAGCCGCTGTGATATATACGTTAGCTTTTTTTTTTCATGGTCCAACTTGGCCAGTCAAGAGGCATTGTGTCCAATGGCCCGAGTTTGTTGGCTTACCGAGCACCGTAGCCGTAGTCACTGGCAATAATGGTTAGCATTCTACGGATGAATTAATTTGAAGATGTTGAAGTTACTTACGGAGTGATGTCGAGAAGAGCCTTCTCGCCAAGCTTCATGGTAGGAACACCCTCGTCCCAGCCTGTATTGAGTTAGCTCAGCGTCTTGCTACGCTACAGCTCGGCAAATTGTTGGGGGAGACGCACCCTTGATGACCTGGCCGGTACCGATCTTGACCTGGAAGGGACCACGGCCGATAGAGCTATCGAACCTGCGAAGAGAAATGTCAATTTTAATCCAAGGTGGTGGGTGTATGAACAAACATACTGGTTACCCTTGTTGTCAGGCTTGGACTCGTCCTTGATCCAGCCAGTGTAGTCGATGGTGACCAATTGGCCGACTGTAGGAGAGGGGCCGCTGCCCTCAGAGATGATAGTCTTCTCGACACCCATTGTGGCTTGTGTGAAAGAAAAGTTGCGAGATTGAGTGAAAAAGGGATTGATTCGAGTGGCTGTGCGAGTAACGCGGGAGAAAGATGCAAGAGAGAAAGGGCGCATCTTGAAAAGAGGAGGTGAGCGTGGAGCTTTATACCTACAGCAACTAACAACTGCGTTGGGACGAGGCAGGTTTAATGCGGTGCTGATGCGGTGCCAGGCCCAGGAACAATAAATGGGATTTCTGCTGTTGAGCTCCTGTCCCCCGTATGATCAATGGCTTCAGAAGCTCGATAAGCTCTTTCAATTGGATCTCAGGGTAGCAAATGGCGGGGCAGTCAGATCGACGGCGGGGCAATGGCAACTGGAATGACAATTCGGTACCAATCAGCTTCTCTAAAGACTCCACTTGGGATGACGATTGGGAGAAGCTCACGGAATCCAAAGAGGTCACTGACAACTGAAAGATACTTCCATTCATCAGCCGTTTTCTCACTTTTCAGCAGTACATGCGGAGCAATAGTAACCCGTGTTGGTCAGGGACTAAATGTCACCGTCAATCGGGTAAAATACCGCATTAAAGCCAATGTCGTGATTGTGTTTGGCCGATGTAAAGGGACTCGGATCCTGAACAGCGGCTCCTATGCTGCACATGTATTTTGCTTTAAAAGTACATCCGCAGAAGCTGCCCCCTATATAGAGAGTAAAGTAGCTTTACACATAGATACTTATAAATGCACCAACGTCATCGGTTTCAAGCAACACGAGCTTTGAGTTTCGTGGCAGCTCTTAGGACAATGGATTAAAATAGCAACTCCAGAGGGGAATATGGAAAAGACAGCCACGATTCAGCATATACCAGTAGCCCTCGCTTCGACTTGCTCTAGCTGCAAACTTCCCCGGATCTTGCCTTGCCATGGCTTGGCAATATGACAATGTGAGAAAAACGATGTGCTCTAGGGTAAGTTCTTCTACAGAACTTGAGTTAAACAGATAATCTTTAACAACTTAAATTGTTATATGTTTCTATTCGCTATGAAAATAGCAAGACTCTATTGCTCTTTATTCTTTAATAATGATTTTTTTTAGTTCCTATAGGTGAATAAGGGGCGAGGATATTCAAGTGTAATATTGTTGAGCAGTGGAAGCTACAGATAAAGGGAGAACATCCATGAAGAGAGCAAAGTAATAACAACAGATTGCTTGAGATATGATTTCCCATAATTCGCCAAGTCTCGAAACACAGGCCAAAACTGTTATATTAATAGAGTTGAATATAAGTACTCCCTGAAACGTACTATTTATGCCCTTACACGCCACAATATTGTCTAAAGATTAGTATTCGGATGATAAACTGAGGCATCTACGAGCTCTCGACGCTTTCGCGAAAAACTACGGCCGCATGGTATTAAAGCTGTTTATTAAGGGCTGAGGATAAAGCTGGCCCGTGGCGAGTTTGATCGTCCCGACTTTGAGTCAAAGTCTAACAGCGTGTTTGATCTTCAGTGTGCACGGTCACTCGTCATAGTAATTCCTGTGTAGTGTTTATCAACTTTGGAGTAGCACATAGTTCAAGTTAATTACAAGTGCATGAGGCATCACGGCGCAAAAAAGCGTTGCATTGGGATTCTCCAAAACCTAGAAAACTTTGTGTTTCCTCTCTTTTATGCATCATGAGACTGAGCTTGGGTGACATCGTGATAACCATATAGTTCAGCGAATGCTGAGATATTTATAAAATGCCACGAGGCTTCGCAACTAACAATAGCAGACATCAGATTCTCCAGAACAACCATCACTCGACACTCATTTTGGAAACATGACCAACTTCTTCAAAGCGGCGCTCTGCGCTTCCATGCTCCTCCTTACTGGAGCATCAGCCAAGGTCGATCGCACCAATGCCGTCCTCACTGTTCTCGAACAGCACAAGGACCTGACTGCATTCTATAACCTCTTCGGGTCAACCGGAGATGGCGATGGAATTCCTGAGCCTGCATTCGAAGAGCGCTTCAATGATAACCGCGTCGGTCTTGACTTTACCATTCTTGCCCCTACCAATGGGGCGATTGCTAAGGTCCCTGGTCTGGCGGAGAAGCTAACCACTGCAACTGGTTATCCTCTCCTGGCTGCCCTTCTCCGTACACACATTCTTCCGGGAAAACTCAGCCCGCACGATCTATACAGCAAAAACATCATCGCGGTTGAAGGCTTTTCAGTCCATACCAGCCCAAATGGCGACATCATCACCAACTCAGGGTTGACGAAGTCTGATGTGCGTGCCGGCACACAAGCCAAACTCTTGAAAGACAGAAGAGGCAAGCCCATCCGCATACCTGCTTCGAACGGTGTAGTGTATAAAATCGACAATATCCTTGATCCATTCCTCACCTACTTCGGTGAGGACTCTGCTAAGAGTCACCGCTTTCTACCAGCCATTAAGCACTCCCCTTCCAAAACAATGAAGGACATTTTGGCCGCGGACCCTCAGACCTCTCGCGCCAGGGAGCTGCTGAATATTGTTGCTCCGTGGTTCCCTAACGATCGTCTTGACATAGGATTCTCCGGCCATCGCGCGAAGGAGAACTCCAAGGTGGTCTTCCTCGTTCCTTCGAATGAGGCGCTGAAGTACTTCACCAAAAAGGCCGAGGCACCTGGCAACGCTGATGCAACACGGTTCTTCCTCATGGCGGGCTTCGGGAGAATGGATGGCAGACATATCAAGGGCCGCGCGGGATTCAAGCTCAAGGTTGAAGGGGGGAGAGTCATGAATGCGAAGGTTGAGAAGAGAGAGTGTGGCTCTAATGGTTGTGTGTGGAGGATTGGGAGGGCGATTGATTCAATCTATGGTCTCTTCTGAGGGTTTTTCAACTGATCTATGGTTTTTGAAATCGCTTGTAATTGTCGATCTTTGTATTCTATTAAGATGTCGTTGAGAAGACTCACTGTTGTAGTTGTTATCAGGAATATATCTTGCTCATGCATGTTTTTGCACATCATCAAAGACAATCACCCAGTCTAAGTGCGCCAACCTGATCGATTCTGTGTCTGTATGGTGGTCAAGATCGAACAAGTGTACCTAGTAAATGGTTGGTGGATGAGCGCACTCAAGTTACCTGCTAGGGCCTGATATGTTAAGCTCTTGCTTGGGTCACGAACGGCCGAGTTCAGCCTGGCTTGTCTCGCTGCCTTCTGTTTATTGTAGGCTGCTGTGAGGCCACGCACAACCCACGTGTGGTTTGTATCATATCTCAATAGTCAAGCTATGTGCGGCTGAATGTATTGTCGTCGAGTGATATCGTAACTGATTAGGTAGCCGAATTATAAGAACAGCAACCTATTGGCTTGCCCGTAGATGTGCTCTCTGTATGCCTTACGGCTATTAAAGATTGGTATATGTTTTAGTCTTCCATTTATAATAACATTAACAGCATGCATAAAGCATTAAAAGCCTAAGACCAGGACCATAGGGCAGTGGAAGGGCTTCTCATTCGCTATTTCGTAAAACAAGACTTTCTGAGTTATCACTAACGAGTTCGGACATTTAAACAACCTTAGTTAGGTCAGGCTGACTGGCTCGTATAAAGGTTAATTAGACAAGGGTTCGGCAGATATTGAATGATTGTCATTAAACAGCCTCAGATTTGATAATGGAATCAGTGAATGGAGGCTATGTTGTCTAGAACAAGCCCCTGGCAAAGCATTGCATCCGAGATCCGAGCTTTAAAACCCTTCATTCAATTAACTAATAACTTAGTAGTCACATGCCTGTACCTTGACTCAAGCTATGCAATTTGATGGCAAGAACAACTTATACGGCTTGCGTGCAGGTTGAACATTGTTACCAGAAATGGTAGTTGATGATGACTGGAGAAAAGAGATGAAACTTTGGAATGCCGATCATAAATAAGCAGAATCGAATTTAATGATGCAGATCTCATGATGAACTAAGGTGGTCTTGACAAGCGAGCTGCGTTCTGAAGCCATCGCGTAAAGATTGCTAGGCTGTGCCGAGAAAACTGATCATGGTCCCCTAAAAAGCCTGGTCAAAAGTGGGTGAATCTCAAGGGGTTTCCAGGCTGGGCGGCACTCATAGCCGCTACAGCCCAGCCCTTGGCGCCTCAAATGCCGCTATAGCCGTGAAGTCCTGCATGCATTTCCCTGTACACAACTCGAGGTGACGTCAAAAAATAGCAAATCCAATGGCACCGTTAATGACTTGGCCATGAGAGCTTGCGACGCTTCATGGCGCCAAGAAATATGAGTTATACAGCTGTGGATAGACCAAGTTTGGGCTTGACTGAAGTTCTCATGCCACGACTGTAACGAGATTAGCAGAGTTATCATGGGATGGCGTTGAAATATAAGCCACCGTCCACCATTAGAATAGTTGCAGTTCTAGTTCAGTTCCAGAGCCACGGTTGCGACGGCGCTTATCACACCATCTATCAAGCACAGGACCCTTATGAACCAGCCTCTTTTAACCGTTATTGAACCCAACCCTCCTCCTTCACCGTCATAACAAAACTATTCTTCGGGTACCCGGATGAGAGGGTTTTGTTTTCCTGAAGTGACGCAGTGTTTTTGGCCACTGTATCAAGCTGTATATCATTTGGCGCAAACTCCATAAATCGCAATCTTCATCTTTTCGCGTTCTTCATCAGAAAGAAGGGCCTAGAAAATGACCGCTCCAATCAGCACCAACGGCGACGGCCAAACGAACGGTCACAGCCACGACGAGACAGCGACACAGAATGCCAATGGGGTTTCACCAGAGCAGACAAATGGTGCAAAACCACTACAAGACAGTCATGAGCACCATCATAACCAGGCTATAAAGCGCCCTACAAAAATTGGAACCGGCCTCAAAGATCGTGTACATCAAATAACAAAAAGACCTCCTGGTGGCTTCGATCCAACCCCTCTTCCTGATGCGCCACAGGGTTATACCATTCGATTCACCTTCCACAGCGCTTCAAATCTCGCTCCCGGCGATTTTGTTACGGCCTCTTCAGATCCTTTCCTTCATGCGACGCTCAAAGGTACTCAACCGAAGCGGCATAAGGAGGATCCCGATCTTACTCACCGGACGAGAACCATAAGGAAGACAACCGAGCCGGAATGGGAGGATGAATGGATTGTCGCAAACGTTCCACCAACAGGCTTCACTCTCAAGTGTCGAATGTACGACGAGGATTTTCCTGATCATGACGATAGATTGGGCAATGTTACAATTAAAGTGCCCAGCTTGGGCGCAGACTGGAAAGGCATTCCCCGTCCTGGCCGTGTTTATGAGGCTAAGAAGCGCATGATGAGCAAGAGGGCATATTTGGCTAAAGCCATTACCAGCGTTGTTACTCACAACATTCACATGACACCTCTGCTCCGATTGAGTATGGAGCTTTTGGGACCTTCAGATCCGCCTTATGCGCAAATGTACACAGTTGGACCAACAACATGGGTCAAACATTTCAGTCCGCTGATCGGTCGAATTGCTGGTGTCAAGGTCAATGCTAATGCCGAGGACGACGCCCGAACAGATGAAGACCAACAAGTTGATGAAAATGGGAATAAGAAGAGCAAGACTCAAAAATACGAGTATGTTACTTTTCCGGGATATGAACTGGCTTATGCTAACAATTTATCAGCTTCCAAGCAAATGAAATGCAGCTTCAAGGCCCGGTGCCTCCCAAGCTATATCATCGCTTTGTTGAATTCAGACCTATTATTGCATCGATTTACTCTTCGGCGGGCTTGCGCGGCACAATCCTGAACAAAGCGCTACACAGCCAGCACCGCCGTATCTACAATTTCAATGCATCTACAGAATATGGCAACTTCGATGCATGCTCATCAGAGGCTTCAGAACAATTTCTGAAGCTCGTTCACTACGACGAGGGAGGTCGCATTTTCACCTATGTTCTGACTCTAGATGGCATGTTCAGATTTACAGAGACTGGCAAAGAATTCGGTATCGACATGTTGAGCAAACACACCATGCATTCTGATGTCGAGACCTACATCGCCTGTTCAGGCGAATTCTTCATTCGAAGACTTAAGAAGCCACTTGCATCAGATGATGTGCATCCTCACACAAAGACACACCCGCAGGAAGACATCCCTGGAGGCCCGCCTAAGGAGCAACCTCCACACAATCCTGCATATTATCAACTGATTATCGATAACGATTCTGGAACATACCGACCGGACAAATCTACTCTGCCATATCTCAAGCAATTCCTTGAGAAGAACTTCCCAGGGATGGGCATAATAACAATGCACTGCGAGGATCAGGAACTGCAGGATATGAAGGAGAATCAGCGCAATGTCAAGAAGAACGAGGGCAGAATGATCAACATGGTCATGAACAGAAGTCAGAGCAGCATCAGCTCAGCCGAGAGTGAATTGGATGAACGGGAGGAATCTTGGCAGCATGGACATAAGAGTAAGCGTGAGGCCGCTTACGAGGCCTTGGAAGATCCCCACAAGGTTAAAGATGCGGTCAAGTCTATTGTTCCTGGGTTGAGGTCGGAGAAAGGAGAGAGCTCTAAATGATGGGGTTATGACTAACGGCCGAAAACACTGGGTGCCTTGATTAAATGTACTTTTCTGTATTGGCGAAAAGGGACCTGTATGGATTTCATATACCACTTTTGCTTTGTTACTCTTGCATCCTTGATACCTTTTATCTTATGTCTAGGTAGTAATATGTAGTCTTACTCTAATCCATGATCCTCATCAACAGATATTCAATGTATGCCAAATCGACCTTGTTATCACAAGCTGGCTTTAAGTGCTACCCATTGGCTTGAGCAGGCCGCCAGCACCTCTCCCTTCTCATTCTTCATTTCACCCCTGACCTTGGTCTTGCGACCATCGATCTCTTCTGCAACAGCTGTGATGCAGACAACACTGTCTGTAGGCACAGGCTTGAGGTACTTTATTTCTATGCCGCCTGTCACATTATGCGTCTTAAACGCTCTAGCCTCTTTCCCTAAAGTACCGTTCAAATCGAAAATGGTACCCATAGACTCGTCACACAACGCTGCAACAATTCCACCGTGAACAACTCCAGGATAGCCACTCACGCCTTCGCCCACCGATACAAGCACCGTGATCTCAGTGATGTTGTGTGCTGGATCTCTCGCGACCTCAAAACTCGGTGCACGAAAGTAACTAATGAGATGCCTCAAGCCGCGGGAGTTATTGAGCGTATTCCCAAAGAGTTGATCATGTGCTGGTGACTTTGGATTACGACATGAAGGCAGAAAGGGGATCGCATCAGGCGCACAGAGCAGAGAAGCTGTCCAGGGATGAGAAGCAAAGAAGGATAATTCCGAGGCGAACAGATCAGGTGGTGCGTTCTCTGGCACGAGATCAAGCGCCGGGCAGAGAATTGAGTTATGGAAGGGCGGTAACTCCATTTTGGCTGATGAGAAGGCTTTGATGTTGATGTATGAGAGGATGGTGTTTTCGGGAGGTCCGATGATGCGATTTCGGACCCGGTAGTGCGGGGCCGATCGGGGACAAAAGCTCGGTAGTTGAGTGGAGGCTCGGATTATGGGTCTTAGAAGCTTGAAAACTTGCATTATATGAAAATTAGTATTTCAATTGTTGAGGTGAGATTGAGAAAGGAGGAAACGTGAGGCGTTGCCCCTAGGTTTTGGAGGTTGATCGACATGAAATCAAGGATGTGGCATTGATTGTGAAGCCGAGGTACATATGTAGGCTTGTCCCATTGGGGTGATGAGAGAGCCAAAAGAGGTCACCCCAATTGGATGCTACCCTAATTGACCTGATACAGAAGTTTTATTTTTCTCATTGTTATATGAATAAACTTGTATAGAGATCTCAATGCTCATCTGTCTTTTTTCTGCATAACTTCTACTACAATACCCCGTAAAAGGCCATGTCACTATCATCCATGCGACCTTTGTTATTGGTAGGTAGGCTTGTCACTTTATTGGCGAGAGAGCACCTTTATCTTGGAAATATGAATGATAAACGTTCCTACACTTACACTTAAGCTTCTTACATAAGGTGTTCCAAAGAAAGCTCTAGTGGATATAAGGCTGTTTAAGGCTATGATTAAGGTTATTTGCGTTAGGTTCATCTAAGTGATCAAGTGCTGTGCAAGCTTACACCAACACCAAAGCAAAAAGAGGCGCACATGCTATATGGGAGTGACAACTTGAGGAACAATGGCAAAATAAATTAGAGAATGAGATACCAGTTTAATCGCATTTAGACATCTATTCACCACATGAGCTATCATCTCGTGTCTTCTCCTGTTCGCTCGCGACCTGATTCAACGCCGGAAGGCACCAAGCCACCACTCAGCAGCTGCCACTGATGGCAACTGCCAACTTTATCGCAGTCGCCGGGCGCCCCTTCCGTTTGTAAGTCTACCCTTGTTGAGCCCACAACATCTCCTTCTCCCTTTACTTCTCCCCCTCTTCTCCTTCCCCATTCGTATTTACTCACGTTTGCTTGTGGAGCGAGCGCCTCGCCTCCTCGTTTCTTCGCATCATCAACTCCATGGCTTTGGCCGCAACAAACATTAGCATGGAGGGTCATCCGGAGCATCATCGAGGACCGAGATTCTCTCCTGAGCATATCGAGATTCTTATCACTATTGAACGAGTTGGAGCAGGATGTTCCATGGTTGCCATTATTCTGGTGCTGCTGACCTTCGGCCTGTTCAAGAAACTTCGAACAACTCCTAACCTCTTTCTCATCTTTGCCTCGATCGCAAATGCCGGTGCAAGCGTTGCATCTATGATCGGTTATGATGGCCTTGAAAGGGGCGAGGGTTCACATCTTTGCCAGGCTCAGGCCTTCATCTTCGAATGGTATGATATTCAACTCAAGTTTTGCTTTATCACTAACTTTGTTCTCCAGGTTCATGCAGTCTGATCCTTGGTGGTCACTTGCAATGGCCATCAACGTGTTTCTTGTGTTCTTTTGCAATGCAGATCCCCGAATGTTCCGAAAGTATGCCTGGCTTTACTGCGTCATTTGCTTTGGTGGCCCTTTCATTCCGGCAGTTGTTTTGATATCAATCCGCAACTCCCCTGAAGGTCTCATATTCGGAGATGCTACTGTAAGTGGTTTTAACCCTTTAAGTTTAACCCAGATACTGACAACTCCCAGCTCTGGTGTTGGATTGGGACTGACTGGAGTCTTGTTCGTCTCTACGCCTACTACATCCCAATCTGGATCTTTTCATTCCTCTCCATCATGATCTACATTGCTGTTGGATACCATGTCTTCCACACTCGGAATCAGATCAGGCATATGGTGATGGATGTTATTGGCAACGCCGACAAGAATGATCACATTCCTTACTCGAGTAGTGAGCACAGAGGTTCCTCAGAAGCGGTAGCCTTCCCGCCTAACATCAGTGAGGAAGGTGACACTGACTTTTGTTCCCAGAACCTTACAGCTCGCCAGGACTTTTATGGCACTGCAGTTACGGAAGTCCAGATAACACGCGAAGAGCCGAGACAAGGTATAAACCAAGAGCCTGCACTGCCTACTCCAATTCTTGCCGCGCCTCCACGTATCCAGTCTTGGGTTCTCCCTGGGTCTTTCGAGCATCTTGAGCCGTCGAGTTCTGGCAGGGGTCAACGGTTCGAAACAGTGTGCACATCCGATAGCTCTCGCCAGGCGTCCTCCTCAATAATGACCAAGCTTCGTGCCGTCAAATCGAATGCCTCTCTGAAACTCCGGCGATTCGACCCAGTCAAGATGGCGTATTTGCGTACCAGTTTCATCTTCGGTCTCGCGGTGTTGATAACTTGGATTCCAAGCTCTGCCAACCGGCTGTATAGTCTGACGCACCACGACAGAATCAGCTTTCCCCTCAGTGTCGCCAGTGGCTGTGTGCTTCCACTACAGGGTGTGTGGAACGCCGTGATTTATTTCACCACCAGCTGGAAGACCTTCCATGACGAGGCTCGTGTTCTGAGGGCTAAATGGTTCGGAAGGACCGATGAATGTACAAACGGGGTCCGTCTCAACAGTCGACTTGGTTCCAGCAAGGGCAGCTATCGTAATACCTTTGAGCGAACTCGACAACTACGCGCCTACTCCGTGGAAGACGAAGAGAAATGAATTACGACTCAATTTAGGTGTAAGAAAAACTATGTGGATGGAGTCAAAAGGACCATGTTACAGATATTTGTCTGAGGGAAGCAGAGATATTACATAACTTGTCATGTCATTACAATTCGCCGTCATAGGCATGGATCACGGGGTGTTAACATGGGGTTCGAGCACAGATCGCATCAGTTGCGATATATCATTATCAATTCAAAATTTGTCATGCCTTAATTCATTATACGGTTGTAATTTTGATGTGATACCTAGAAGCAAGCAGGCATCCCTCAGGCATCATAGATGGCCTCGCCCTCAGCAGCATCGATCCCCTCCCGCACAACTCTATCGACAGCAGCTGGGATATCCTCGTCACCATCGAGGAGATCATACCACCCGTTCTTGACACCATCAGCAGCGAGGAGATGTGAGGCAACCTCAGCAACAGCCTCACGGCTAACACCGTTCTTAGCAATGCTCTTCGTCTTGCCGAATTCAACTTTGGTGGCGGGGTCATCGGTCAGAGTTCCGGGTCTCAGGTCGATACCAACAAGGGTAGGACTCTTCTTGGAGACTTTATAGAGGGTCTCGTCTGCCACAATCTTGGCCTTGTAATAGTTTGCCAATGCACCATTGTTGACCTTCTCGTGATATTCATCCCACTCGCCAGCAGGCCACCATGAAGCACCAGATCGACGAGAAGCTAGATATGAAATGAGAAGGAACTTGGTGATGGTGGGTATAGTTGCTGCGGCGTTGATAAAGTGAACGGCGGCATCTCGGTCCACCTTGAAAGTCTAGGAGGGGTCAGTAAGTGAGCTGATGTGAGGATGGGCTGGTTCATACCCTTTCTGCGCCACCTTTACCTCCAGCACCTGTATCTCATTAGTATTGGTTTCATTCAATATTGTTTCTCGCGTGTGACCTACCGGCACTCCAAGCAATGTAATCAGGCTTGATTTCGTTCAAAACGTTCAAGGCCTTATCCTGGGATGTGACGTCCTCAATGCTATGTACTAGAACATTGAGTTTACCGGGGAGGCCGGCACCAAGTTTCTCGATGGCAGGGGTCTGTTCAGAGGTTCTAATGACACTGGTTACAGTCCAAGAACGCTTGAGGAGGAGAGGAGTGAGAAGTTGGGCGATTTTGCCATGGCCGCCAAGGAGAAGAACGTGATGAGAAGCCATTGTGTAAGTGAGGATGAGTCAATTGGTGCAAAGAGAGGTCAAATGCGTCGATAAGAGATATGAGACTTGAATGAAGATTAGATAGCAGTAGATAATCTTACTTGAGTAAGAACTTGGGGATTTATGTTTACTTCAAAGCTACAGGGCACTGACGAATTCTACCCAAAGATATGACGACATTCGCAACAAGCGGGGCAGGTCGACCATTACTAATTCTGAGAGGATAACGGCATTTGATATTATGGATCTTGGGATTGATGAGATTCGAATGATGTTTCTCACCATCAAGGTGATTTTTATATCATACAGTACTGACTTGAAGTTCCTTGATTAAGTTGGGAGTTGTGATGTCAAGGTCCATGGTGTTGGTGGTTTTAGACTGATCCGGGTGTCTGACTAGGAAGTTGATTACATGCATTAAGTCCGTCCTATTAATACCATATTTCTTTCTTTTTCTACTAAGATTATGAATGCATATAACTCAGCCACTGGCACCTTTAATTCTTTTCAGCTTCCTGCCGGAACTTCGATTTCTTCTTAAATATTACACGTACCTACCGATATGCCGCTTACACCAGAGAACCACTAGATTCTTAGATGAGGCAACTGATAAGCAAGTAAGCGCATTAACAGTCTGCCAATCTATACCACTCTATCTTGGTATGGTAACAAGTTAGTGATGGTCTCATATTCATCCAATAGAAATAAATAATTTGTTTGAGAATAAGGCAAAATAGCAATCTGATGCATTTCCCAAGCACAACACAAGCGCTTAGGTAAGCCAAGAGCATCGTGGAAGATGTCGGGAGTTGCGGAGCTCGATCGACTAAGCCGCTTACGGTGCGCTCAACCATTGGATGCTCTCTCACACTGCTTGTTGTGTATCACCCCAAGACTGTGCTTGCTTACTGACAGGCGGTCGCGAAGGGGTGGTAATTCTGTGTTTATGAGTGCTATATGAAGGCGTGTTGTTCGCTCGATTTGGCCTATCCTTCACCAGTCCACTTATCCTAGCATTCCTGATACAAATCGCTCAATCCCGTTGCGACTCATTGTGAAGTGAGTTTTGGACAGGGATCGGACAGGACTTTCTGAGCTCTTATATGAGTGTTTCAAGGTACCTGTTTGGTGTGAGAAAAATGGCCAAGACAGTCTGTATTGTTGGTGAGTCACCTTCTATGATCTCCAATAGTCTCACTAAGTATTGTAGGTGCTGGTCCTTCGGGACTCGTTGCAGCCAAGGCGCTGCTACACAATACTGCCCCTGGTGAATTCAAAGTCACTATCTTCGATGCACAGAAAGACATTGGAGGTCTGTGGCCGACATCAAAGGCAGACAATGGACGGCAAGTCCACCCGTTCATGTGGGCGAACCAGAGCAGACATACAATGCAGTTCAGTGAACTTGCCTGGGAAGATAGTGACCCTCAACTCCCACAGGGTTGGATGGTTGGAAAGTACCTTCACAAATATCTCGAGCGGTTCTTGAAGAATAATAAGGACTTTGAGCTGAAGCTTAGCACACGTGTAGAAAGTGCTGAGCGCCCGCAGGGTTCGTCTAACGGTTGGCATGTTAACACCAAGTCGGAATCTGGAACAGAGACCAAGAACTTTGACTTTCTTTTGGTGGCATCGGGTTTCTTTGGCAAGCCTATTATCCTTGAGAGTCTGAAGCAGGAAACGAACATTCCTGTTGTTCACAGCAGTCATTACAGGGATATTGAGAGTCTTATAGGTCAAGGCCGTCCAGGCGGAGGAAAGATTCTCGTCGTTGGCGGGCAGATGTCTGGTGTTGAGATTGCTGGGACTATCGGTGCACATCTTTCCTCAGAGGTCAACTCACCTGATGCGTCAAAAATCCCCGACGTCAACAAGTACAGCATCCATCATGTTATTCAGCGCCCGATATGGGTATTTCCTCTTTATACCAGTCCCAAGCCTGCAGAAGCCGCTGCGTCATTTCTCCCGCTCGACTTTGCTTCCTATAATCTCAACAACCGTCCTCGTCCCCTGACCAACACACAAGGACATATCCCCGAAGAAACAGCAAAGTTCATCCATGGCGTATACAAGGGAGTCCTTGGTTCTGATCAATCGGAGTACTCCCCCCTGCTCAAGATCGACGGCACTAATGACGACAAGCAACCCTATCTCGCTGTCAGTGAATGGTACACCGACTTTGTTCGATCTGGGATGATCACATTGTCAAAGGGCAAACTCGAAAGGCTTGAAGGATCTACTGCAATTATTTCCGACGGCACAAAGGTCGAGGATGTTGCAGCTGTGGTGGTTGCGACAGGCTTTGACGCTTCACCTTGCATAAATTACCTTCCCAAGGAAGTTCTAAAGGCGCTTCATTTCTCTCCAAAGCACATCGATCAACCTGTTGCGCTGGACTTCCACGGGACTCATCATTCGGAGGTACCAGATCTTGGCTTTGTTGGCTTTTACAGGTCCCCGTACTGGGGTGTGATGCAGATGCAGGCTCGATTTGTGGCGGCGTTGTGGTCAGACAATGTTTCCCCAGGTCGTGAGTCCGAGATCTTCAAGAACAAAATTCGTGATGACACTTCAATCCTGCGAACTCTAGATTTGCGAGACGACCCCCGAGCATCGCAGTTCCCAATGGGAGATTATCCTTATCTGGTGAATGAGATTGCAGAGGCCCTTGAGATAAAGATCCATGAACCTCTTGAGCCGCCACTTCCTAGCCTGCCACATAATAACCTGCCGCTGGATATACTCACACCAGCGAGATACACAAATTTAAGCGACGACCAGGATTCAAGGAATGCTGCGGCAAAGTCACTTAAGCAGACACACAAGGATGCAATCGACGGTTTGACCACATCGAGATTTGTGGCTCACGCTGTATTTCGAAGTCTTCTCGGTACATGGAAGCTGGAGCGCGATCTTGTCAGCAAACTACCCTCCCACCCAAGTGGACATTTTAGCGGGACTGCGCAGTTCCTTCTTCGCGAGAAGACGAAGGATGGCTTGCGATGTGCGGGCAACCCCAGCGAGGATTCCCTAAGCGAGGATGAGCTGGGCATGGAGTATCTCTATATCGAAGAAGGAGAGTTCAAGACGGAGCAAGGGTTTGGTTTCAAGGCTACACGTCGCTACGTCTGGAGATACGATGAGCTTAAGGACGTGCTGAGTGTGTGGTTCGCCAAGCCTGAGGATCTGAAGCGTGCAGACTACCTGTTCCACGAGATCGAGTTCACGGAACCGACTAAGAAGGGATGGACTGCCAAAGCAGGACATTTGTGCATCGACGACTATTACGATGTTGAGTACACCTTTGCTTTCCAGGCTGTGAATCTAAAGGAGTGGGGTATTGAGTATACCGTTAAGGGGCCGAAGAAGGACTACACTATCAGTGGAACTTATACGCGGTAGAAAAAAGACAGGAACAGCAGAAAATAAAACATTTATGACCATTCATCCAAGAAAATGTCACGACAGCATCTCCGCGGATGAGCAGGGCATGGCAGGGATATGGACCGGGCCGATGTTTTGATGGATTGCTCCACACGTCGTGACGAGATACGTGATAGCATTTAACCTTCAGATATGATCTACTCGGGTAATATAGGATTCATCCGGGGATCGTGGAGGGACCGATCTGTTGGGTCTCCTTAGAGCGATCAGATCATACACAACTGCATGATAACTTCTATCTGCGATCCGGAACTCCAAGGTCGTGATTCGTACATTCTAAGGCTTCGCTTGAGTTTTCTAATATCCTTTCGTGTAATATCATTAGAGAAAACATATAATTGGCCAATAGTGCATCACGTTCCAGGTCTTGATGGTAACCCTTTGCCTGTTGCTTCAGCTTCAATGAAGAGTCCTACAACTACGGCATTTAATAATAGAGCAAAATAAAAGAAGAATAAATAAATCAAGATAACATAAGAACACACAGATAGTAAATATTTTTTAAATTATTGTTAAGGAGGTGCCATTCTTCTACATGTTCATTGAGTCAGCACGTATGAAGCTTTGTTAGCAGGAGTGTTTGTGAAATACATGAATGAATGAACTTATCATTTCAACGACTCGATATAGAAAGGTCCCGTAAGATCCGAGAGATCTTTCAAGAGTCTCGTTAGGTACGGATCTATTTTAGCAAAGGTTATACATCAGGCCATGATCGGAATATGAGGTGGGATGGCCATGTATTGCGAGTATCAATGCCTTCCCAGTGACTAATGCATTGCCTACAATGTTCAAACTCTCAAATGAGGCCACAACTAAGACGCTGCAAGACACTCACCGAATTGCACAGAACATCCCGTGGCAGCCTTGATATGTCACCGAAGCTGACCTTGCGTATATCCTTGCATGTTTCAAGCTCAGCATGGGACTTTCTAATCCTATCAAGATCAATTCCAGGATTAATAACTTTCGATTGTTGAAATCAGACCACGGAGAAAGGATGATTGGGGCTCTGCGTGCCTTGCATATCGGGCGATGGGTAGTCCCACGTACTTGGGGCCGGGGACTATTAACCCGGATCCCCGGACACGGACACCGAACGATTCCGGGGGACATTTTTATGGGATATGAGATTAGAGTCAGAGGAGCCTCGGCTGATTTGGCGAGCGTGGGGTGCATATGGATTTTATACTTTATTTATGAGAGATGTTTTGGCCATTGTAATTCAGGTTTATACCTATTCGGTGTTGATGCTGGCATAGGAATGTGTTCCCTAAGAAACAACAAACAATGACAGCTGAAAAAAATTGTTGGTGAAAAGCTTAATCATACGTTGAAGCCCAACTCAATCGTCAGCCTCAATAATAATAATTGCCGCCCTTGTCAAACACTCGCACACACATGCTTGGCGTCCAAGCTATGGTTTATATTATGGTCTGATTTTCCAAGGCACATGCTGACGACACCGCTGTAATTGGAGATAGTTGACGGTCTATGCGATGACAGACAGACACTTGGAGCTTTGATCATAGGTGACAAAAATACTTGATTACATCAAGACAAATTTAGAAACCTCTTTGATGGGTTTATTTTCGCTCCCTGATGCAAGGGTCTCAAGTCCTCTACGCCCCGAGGGACGGACGGTGTATGTGATGAAGCTTGATAGAGCTATTGACTGCAACCTCCTTTTTTTTGTTCGTGTAGGGGCTGTGCTTAATCGGTTCATTACTGAGCCTGAAATATAGAGACAGGTAATTATTTATAAATTATACTTCAAGTTGAAGCTCCCCGTTCCATGTGGAGAACGCCCAGAAACGTCCATTATTACCTTTGCCTGTGCCTTTGCCTTTCGCACCTTCCAAGCTTCAAAACCCCGCGCAATTGGATCAAAGAAAGAGTTCAGCTGTCAAGCACGATCCGTCACACTAGATATTGCCTCCCTCTTCAACCCTCCATAATTTTTTCTTCCCTCACTTCTACACCTTTTCCTTTTCTTCCTCAACTTCAACCCGCTCTATCCTTATCTTATCATCATGAAGCTCGCCGTGTTCAGTACGAAGCCCTATGATAAAAAGTACTTGTCGTCAGTACTCGGCGCCAAGCACGCTGAGTCGGGCATCGAGCTCATCTTTCACGAATTCGCTCTTAACGAAGATACCGTTTCTCTTGTCGATGGAGCTGATGCCATTTGCGTCTTTGTAAATGATGTCGTCAACGACAATGTCATTTCCGCCCTGTCAGAATTTGGCGTAAAGGCTATTTTGCTTCGATGCGCAGGCTTCAACAATGTTGACCTCGATGCCGCCCAGCGACTCCGCATAATGGTCGCCAATGTCCCCTCTTACTCTCCCGAGGCTGTTGCCGAGTTTGCTGTTGCTCTGATTCAGACCCTCAACCGCAAGACTCATCGTGCTTACAACCGTGTTCGTGAGGGTAACTTTGCTCTCGATGGCCTTCTCGGAAAGACCCTCTATGGCAAAACTGTCGGAATTGTCGGTGTTGGCAAGATTGGTCTTGCTACTGCACGCATCATGAAGGGCTTCGGTTGCAGACTACTTGCATATGATCCCTTCCCTTCACCAGCCTTTGAGGAGTACGGTGAGTACAAATCTCTCGAGGATCTTCTGCCTCAGTGCGATATTGTCAGCCTGCATTGCCCTCTTATGGAGCAGACACGACACATCATCAACCGCAACACTCTAGCTCTGATGAAGGAGGGTGCTATGCTGGTCAACACCTCACGAGGTGGCCTGCTCGACACCGAGTCCGTCATTCATGCACTCAAGACAAACCATATTGGTGGCCTTGCGCTTGATGTGTATGAGGCTGAAGGTGAACTCTTCTACAACGACCACTCGTCAACAATCATCCAGGATGATAAGCTCATGCGTCTCATGACGTTCCCCAATGTGGTTGTTTGTGGTCACCAAGCCTTCTTCACCGAGGAGGCTCTCACCGAGATTGCCGAGTGCACCCTCAGCAACCTTGAGGAGTGGATAGAGACCAAGACGAGCAAGAACTCTCTCACGAAGGATCTCAAGTTGCGACGCCGTGAATCACTTCCGGTTCGCGCCATCTAAGCGGATCACATTCTTTACCTTTCCTTTATTTGTCTTCGCGGCGTTTACGGAAGGGAGAGTCGGAGACCCACTGGAAATGATGACCATTTGTTCCCATCCTTGTTTAAGCAAAAGTTCATGGCTCTAGTGGGGAGGCTATCATGGCCGAACCGGGAACTAGAAGGAGATGAAGAGGTGATCCCTGTTGCCATGCTCTTTATCAAGTGGGCCTTTATCGGTGAAAGCTCTGATGCGACCCATTTCATCGCCGAACATTACCGATGAAGAATAAGCTCGCATGAACGCCTCCCGATCCCCTGAAAACCTAGTTTCTTCGAACTATGATAGTAGTATACGCGTCTTGTTTCGTTTTTCGTTTTCGTACACGTTCGGTCCAGTTTCGACAGTAAAAAGAGGTATGGTTATTCGGTGGTTCTGCTGCACGTGGTCAGCAACCTCTCGTTTCTCAGGCTAGGATACTTCTCGCAAACACATGATAGAGGCACTGATGGTTCAGTGTATTGATTAAAATGATACTAAATTCAAGGGTATTATGCTAAATATCCAAGTACACTCTATATGATTTTCCGTGCATATCCATCTTCATATGCAAGTCCTGTCCAGGCATTAAAGTCCAATCTCCTTAAGCCACCACCCCAAGTCTATGTCTAAATCCCAGTCTATTTTTGTTGTGAAAGTGTCCTTCAAGGACAATTTGAAGAGCCAATCTGTAATGATTGACTTAAGGGTTGCTCACGTAGCTGCGAGCGCGACGAAGATCATCATCCTCAGAGTCATCACGGACCTGAGCACCACCACGAGTGTTACCACGGCCCTTGGCCTTCTCAATATCATCGACACTCTCGTCATCACCAGCGTAGGCATACTTGCTACGCTCTCGAATCTTGGCACCATACTTCCAGAACAGGAAAGGAATGGCACAGCAAGCAAGACTGATGAAAGCAAGCAGTGTTGAGGCCCACTGATCATTGAGACGGTCATACATCTGCTCAGTGAAGAGAACGACTGCAGCACCCCAGAAACTTCGGATACAGGTCTTTGCAGCGAGAGCTGAAGCGGCCTGATGCTGATAAGAGTCGACAAGGTAGTTGTTGGCAGAGTTGTAGAGGAAGATGAAGCCAAAGCCGACAGGGAAACCCCCCATGGCAGGACCAGCCCAGGAGAGATCCTTGTATGAAGTCCAGGCGAAGATGAAGAGACCAATAGGAATGAACCAGCATGAGGCCATCATGGGAATAAGACGTACCTCGGCGGGAGGATGGCCATTGTGCTTCTTGACGAGTGTGAGATAATGGTTGTTTACCCAAGGAGAGCAAGCAGCTGATAGGATGACACCAACAGCGACAGGAATGAACATGAGACCAGTCTTTCCAGCAGAGTATCCCTTGCCCTTCTGGTAAATGATAGGGAAAGCAACGAAGAACATGTACAGAAGACCGTAGAGAACACTCATGTACACGGAAATGAGGAACACGATGAGCTCGCCGAAGAGAAGCTGGAAAGGTCGAATAAGGAAGATTCGGAGACGTTCAGAGAGAGGTCGAAGATCCAGTTCCTGCTCTGTAACATGATCGGTTTCGCCGGTGGAAGCACGAAGCTTACGAGCTCGACGGGCGAGAAGAGTAGGGGCATAAGTCTCAGGAACAGTGAAGGTGATGAGGACCCAGACGACGAAGGCGAGGATGAGCTGGATCCAGTAGAGCCATCTCCAACCAGCGGCATCAGAGAGGAAACCACCGACAAGAGGACCAACTGATGTTTGTTAATAGATATAAAGGAAGCTGTTTCAAGGTGACTTACTAGCAGGGCCGATGAAGGGAGCAGCGGAGAATGCAGCCATGGGGACACCACGCTCTTCATTCTTCCACAGATCGGCGAGGGTACCACCGACAAGCGTCATAGGCGCTGAGAAAGCAATACCATCGATGGCTCGACAGACGAGAAGAGTCTCAATGTTCTTTGCCACGGCGCAGGGAATGATGAAGATGACAGCAACGAGAAGAGTAGAGCCACTAAATTCCGTTAGTACTTACCACCAAATATCTCAGCTGAAAAGACTTACTAGATAATTCGTCGACCGTAAATCTCAGAAAGAGGTGCAAAAACCATGGGCCCAACACCAAAACCCACAACGAACAAACTAATACTCACAAGAGCAAGTTCATTACTGACATTCAAATCCTTTACCACACCAGCGATATCAGCTGTGATAACACTAGAGCAGAACGCAACAACAAAGCACGTCAGCGCAACACACATGGTACACCACCACTTATATGCCTTGCTCCAATTCTTAGGGTTCTCCTTATCCCCCGGCACGAATGTGACAAGCTTGTAGCGTCTCTCCTGACCAGGCTCATGGTTTGTTGACTTTCTTGCGATCTCTTCAGGCTGAATAGGACCAGGGATTGCACCGCCGGGCACTTCAACGCGGTACTCGTCTAGGTTTGCGTTGGCGCTGAGGGTTCGGTAGGGGAGATCGATGTCGAGATCTGGATCGCGGGTTTCTTTTTGGGAGAGGTCGTGGGAGTGTGTGTGGGTGTGGGATAGGGAGCGACGAATGCGGCTCATTGCTGTTTGGTGGGTTTGTAGGGGGGCGAAGGTTGTGTCATCTTCACGACCTTCTAGAGTTGTTGAAGAACGATTTGGATGTTGTTGATTCATTTTGTTTATGTGATAATCGTATTACAATGCTCAGTATGTGTTGTATAAGATCAAGGAGTACTAGTAGAGTAGTAGATAAAGTATGAGAATCAAGTTAATTTCTCAAGATGTTCAGAGACCGATAAATCTTTCATAAACTGGGCCATGCCCACCTCTATATACTTCCCCATCTCAACTCATCTCTTTCTAAAGATTTCTCACAAAAGTAGCAAAGCTAACTTAGACTCCACATTGATATCGCCGCATCCGAATTCCGGCGTTGCACCGTCAAAGTGGGCCTCGCCACCCGAGTTCAAGGGTCCACTTTTGCGGATGCGGCTGCAAACCGTGCGGCTCCATCCGAGAACTTGGTCTTTGAGTGAGTGTTACAAGGATAAGCATATCATAAGAGACACTCGCTTGGTTGGTTGGGGATACTTCGGCGCAGAATTATCGATTCATTTTTTTTGCTTCTTTGATCAGGGGACATAACGTTGCATGCTTTTTACATCCTTGCTTTTTTGTGAGCCTCAATATCAGCCGCATCTTTCTCTTTCTCTTCAATTCTCTCCCTTAGATCAAATCTAATTCCTTCAGTTCAAGTTTGATTTAATACGTACTATGCTTATCTTTCTTTAGTCTTCGGTCTCAGTCCGTTACACATCAACGAGGCGTCTAAGAAATCCACATCGGAACCGTCGCCTCCGATGTGGGTCACGAGATATCTAAGCTTCAGAGCCGTCATCGGAACTTGAATTTGTACTGGGCTGAAACAACGAGACTAAAAACTCAAGCTTCACGCCTAACGTCATTACTGCACCAACCCCTGTTCACTCTTCGGTAATAACCCTTGTAACTACTGTTTAGAGTATCATGTTATTTATTGATGCTATCAACTAATAATACAATCTCTCATCTTGCCGGAACATCACCGAATGTCTTGTCTCTTCGACAAATAGACAAACTTACTTCTGAGTCTTCAATAGAGTTCCACATCTACCACTCTTGCAATATGATCTTAGTAACAAGACTGTGATGGCCGTCGGTCGGCGGTATTTGCCCAGTCGTGTCCTGTTTCAGCTTTAAGGCCATCTCTGCACTCGTCAGAATTTTAAAAGAAACATCTGGCGCTGCAACTGCCTGCTCCTGCTCTGTCATAATGTAGTCACCCTTAGAATCGACCTGTCGAAAACTCCCATCGGCCTCCACGACTGTACGGTGAGGTGTGTCTTGATGGCCAACACTCAGAGCCCACGCCCGAGCCCACCCTTGCACGCTGAACGCCCAAAGAATCATATCAGGTCCCGAATTTAGGGCAAGCTCCACCAAATTGCAACAGATAGCAACTGGGAGTCCTCGAATTTCGAGTGGATATGTTGTCACTTCTGCGAAAGGATCACCTCCAAGGTCAATCTCATTGCAACTTCCCTTAGGCCGTGAGTTCATTTCATCCAACAAATTACCATTTTCCTCTTGTTGGGTGACATCCATGCAATGCTGACGACATTGCCTTTGCGATATGACGGCAAACACATCTGGCGGGATCATGTAAAGAACAATTATCTGTTTATCCTTGTCTGAAGACATTGATGGATCGGGGTTGATGGGCCTGGTGCTGGTATCCTGTTCTGGACTGTCGTATCCACATCCAATCGAAAATGTTGCCATGACACAGACCCCAAATCTCGTATCAGATACAGCTGTGTATAACACGGGCAGCGTCGATGTCGTTTCTATTGGGGGGCGAAATCGGGCCTTGCAAATCAAGCGATCCAAAGACCCTTCCATTGCATCAGAGCCCAAAGATAGGGTCCCCGTTCTAGGATCCGTGTACACAATGTGGTATCCATCGCCCAAGGGAACGTCTCTGTAGTGCTCCCTGATATTGCTGGTGGATATGTCTTGGGTCAGGCTTGTTTTTCGAGCACGATACTGGTGTTGTTGGTCATGGCCCTCGCGTGCTTCCATGAATGAGGAGAGTCGATCGTATGCTTTGATGTCCCCACACAAAAGGGTCATTGCTGTGACCCCTGTGACCTTCCCTTAAGCCAAGCCGTTGGGCTTACTGCCGGAATGTTGAAGACGTTCCCGACTGGACTGAATAGATTACCGAACGTCACCGGAGTCAAAGTGCATCAGCCGCATATACCCCGTTAGAACATACGCTTAGCGAGGTCACCGCTGATGGCACAGAAAGAGTAAGGCAGTTGCGATCTCAGCCGATCTCAACTGTGTGTATAGAGAATGTATATGTAGGTATAAGCGAATGTTCTCGTGATGTGTGTTGAATCCCCAACAACCGAAAAGAATTATGATGATGAAGGGAGAAAGTGATCACTGCTACTATGATCGATAAAGGCAACCACTGTTGTCAAAAATCATGGGTTGGGAAACGCCCACACAGAAAGAGGAAGGATCAGGCCAGGATAGCCAGAATATCTAGGTAGCTACTGCTTGCTTGACCCTAGGTAGGTATTTCACGCATCGACTGCGCAAAGTACCTCCGTACGTGGGTAGGTAAGGTGTGCTTCAATTTCATGATATGAGTATATTCTTTGATTTATCTAAACATGATGTGGACCAACGAAAAGCTAACGTGTATTCTTGCTGCTAAGAAAAGGACATTGGGATACTTGCTCAAACTTCAGGCCCAAGCAAGCGCCGTAATCATGCATGCCACTCCCAAATAACGTCATTAAACATTACTTCCTCCATTGTCTCGCCAAACATTTTCATCTCCTATACCGAGTGTGCTGTCGACACCCTGTAGAACAGGGCGGTCAGTCTCCTCTGTTGTCTGTGTGTCGTCCGTGGGGATTGGTGGAGGCGGCTCGTCGTAGATCCACGGCTGGGGAAGCCTGCATATCTGTCAGAATGTATGTCATACACAGTAAATAGTGTGTAACTTACGGGGCTACGAGACTGGGGTTGACGAATTGTAACCCCCTCTCCTTGTACTCGTCTAGCGTGCTTCCACGACGCAGAATGGCCTGCGAAGGTCGAGGGCGATCCTCGTTCTCAAATGCGTCATCTAGTGCAGCTGCATCGTCTGAATCTTCATCTGCCCTGACAGCGCGAAGGGCAATATATTTGGTTAGAGGTTCAAATCGTTGCTTGATGTAGTAGCTGTACCAGATGGTCAAAGGGATCAGTGGCAGAATGCACACCGACTGAATGAAAGCCTGATATGTGACGATTCGGCCCACCATGACAACCTCCAAGACAAGCAATCCGATGATGATGCGGTAGCATATTATTCTCCACGCACCTCCAGTAGCATGTTGCGGCTGGTCCATTGCATAAAGTACCATGTACTTGAAGGCAAAGTAGCCGAGGCCGAAATAGACGGTGCCAACGATGAGAATAGCATATCCCCAGTACAAGACACTGTAGATAAGACACAGGTTGAAAATAAGCAAAGATGTGGGTAGGAAAAACCCGTATTGAAAGACCGGAGGTTTCTGGAGCTCGAGAGCATCGCGTGGTGTTTTGGACAGCCAGCGGAGGAACGGATAGAGGAACACACTACCCGCTTCAAGAATTCGGAAGGGCATAAGTCCAATGCCCTGCAGTATAATGAAGCAAATATAGAAGACTGATAGTGCCTCCACGTCATCGGCCATGTAGGTCGCCATTTTTCTTGTGTCCTTCGCAATTTCTTGAAGCCTGCTCCAGAAATTGATTCCTGTTAATGAAACTGCAAAGACGAAGAAGGTGTTGAAGAAGGTGAAGAAGTAGTTCTTGGATATGACGGAGAGCTCCACATCACCCTGTGAAATCATTCCTTGGTGGTTGGAGAGGAAGTCGTATAGGTAAGGGACTGCAACGTTAAGAAGCGATACTACCAAAGCAGGCAAGCCGTTTTGGACCAACGAGAAGATAATGCCGTGCTCTTTTAGCCATTTGGCAAATGTTGGAAAAGAACCCTCAATTGTGCAAAAACTCAACAATGATGAAATGGCAATGGTAGGGAAAATGAACGCGAGTGTGAGAACCGTGATGAACAAAGTCACAGCCCACGATTTGAGGCGACGAATACCACGTGGAGAGTATGTATTCCTCCACACGAGATCTGAAGGGGCTGGTGTCAATTTGGTCAAGAGGCGGCCGGGTCTGGGATCAATTCGTGCCTGAATAGCCATCTGGCATGAAGCTACCGAGTCCATAGTAACAATGGCCATATCTATGGGCGTGTATGACTTCTTGCGGGCCTCTGTAACTTGGGCATCTAGTCTTCGAAGTTGCTCCTCGTAGTAATCGATAGCGTCAACGTTGCGGGACCGCAAGCCAAGGGTGCCATAGCGTATGTTGACTTTAGGTCTACCCTCGTCGCCAGAGTCCCATGGCTGCTGTTGAGAATCTAGGAGGCGTCCATTTTCTCCTGTTTGATCTTCATCTTCTTGATCTCGAGACACCCCATTGCCATGTATCCACTGGGCTCGCTTGTTTTTTCGTTTTTGACGCTGGTGCTTAAGAAACGTAGCCCATGCAGCCTCAAGGCGTCGTAAAGTAGCATTTCTCAAATCCACAAGATCGTCAAGCTTCTTCCAGTCTCGACAAAGCAGGACCTTATCAACTTTTCCAATGCCCAATTTTTCGATCAGGTCCTTGATCTTCTCCTCTGATCTCAAGTCCTCAGGAATACCTGTAAGTCTAAATGTCCTGTCTGTTACAGTGGACTGTGATCCGAGATAGTCCTGGCGAAACTTGATGACGCGAAATGTCTCGAGGTTGAGATAATAGATCGTCAAGCCAACGAAAAAGTATGTGAAAACAACGTAAGCCCACAGCCAGGACAGCTCGTAACTTTTGTCTTTTCCATCCTTGTGCTTGAGTATGTCAAGGAAGCTTCCATCTGAGAACACATGCTGGTCTGTTCCATGAAATGATGGGTCAACTGATTGGTCATCGCCATGTTTATTATTGTCTTCTCCAACATCAAAAGCTTTGTTAATCGGTAATAGTATAATCGTCGCGAAGAAGGCCATGATGCTAAAGAGTCGGATGGCCATTTTGAAGAAGCTTAAAAACTGTAGCCTGTTAACGACCTATATAGACTGTTACAGATTTAGATCGTACCACGAAAGCATCGAGTCCTGCGGAAGCCAGGACCTGCTCCTCGGTGATCTTAAACAGTGCCGGGATCCAGCCAAACGTCGAATTTGGGAGGGCTGGCAACCCAAGTTGGTGATCGAGGCGCCGTTTTCGCGCAGCATAAAGGGCTGGCCATCGTGGGCGTAGGAACTTCAAATGGGGTCAGTCTTGTACCTTGTGGTTTTGATTTGTTATGAGGGAGCTTTAAGGTGTTTGCACCGACGTGCCAAGGACGAACGTACACAGAAGAGGAAGAAGGCCGAAACACCAATCACCAAAGACAGTACGAGCTGGACTTCGAGACTCTTTGAGGTGTCAGGAGCGATGACTTTGTCATCCCAGCATGTACGGTTAATACTCATCGCGAGAGACGATGGTGATTACTCGCAGCAACAGAGGCTGGGAGTCGATGTGCGAGATGCAAGGCTGAAGTCATCCAGTTTCAAGTTGTGGCGCCTGACGAGTGAGAACCGATGACGTACGGAGACGGTGAAGGAAGACCCACATGAGCTTCATTGCTGAGTCATATGCCATCTCCATGGGTAGCTTACCCTGTACCAAACAGCGATCTTTTTATTTGGAACTTGATATATGTAAGCCAGATTTTAGAAATGAATACCATAGCTGGGATTAATGAGCTGACGGCTCAAGTCGAGGTTCTTTTTTAAGCAGTAGAAGCATACCTTTCGAAGACTCAGATGTTTGTGTCGATCCTCCTAAGGGGACTTACGTTGGGAATTTCTCAGTGCCCAAATACTTCTCTGAATGAGGGCTCTTGACTCGGGAGTAGAATATTTCAAGTGGCAAAGATAAATCAATATGGAATATACTAGCCAGAAAAAAAAATCCAGGTTATTGTTATACCATAGGTTAAATAGTAACTTTCTAACGTATACTGTTTAAAAGCTTGTGTGTGCATTCCCTAAGTTCTCTTGTTTAAGATGTGAGCGAGAAGTATAGAGTAGTAAAATAAAGGATTCCAGTTTTATGTTCTTTCTTCTTAGTACGAAAACTCCTCAATTGTATATGTTCTAAACCACTATCCTTACTCGAACCTTTATGTTTACTTTAAATATCCCAGACCAGAAGTTTTCAGCATAACGGACTGACTCAGAAGTTAAGGGTCAATAGTCCCAAGGAACACTCTGTCAGTCGACGAGATACTAAAAAGGATAGATCCTTACTATTGTAAAAACCAACTGTTTATGTGTAACCATATAAGAAATTGTAGGTCGAAAACTTTGATGTCGCAAATATCGCGTTGTTTTCAAAACCAGTATAGACACCATACATGCCAGAAGCGACTTCTACATGTGCTGCCAGAAAAGAAAAGAAGACCATTTCTTCAATAGAGCACTATCAAGGTACTTACTAGTTCGGCCTATTAATTAACAATAACTCTTTTATCGATGGAGGTTGCCTAAGTTTTCATTTCCGAGGATGGATTCTATTGAGTCTTGGCCCTGTGAACTCACCCGTCTCCGCTGTTACCAAGATGGAGATCAAGGTAATTATCTTAGATTATCTTTGGGTAGGCATAGCCCCCACGTCTGCTCAAACGATCTTCTAGGGAGAATTTACGAAACGAAAGAGCATTGGTTGAATGAGGGTGGCATGCAAACAAGGCTCTACTACAAAGAGTCCTTCCTCTTCAACTTTTCTGCTTTCCATTGCAATAGGATCCCAAGACCGTCAGCAACTCAGTTCCCGGTCTTTCTTGGCGCCATGGGAACATCATGACCTGCTGAAGAAGACCGTAAGACTGACGATGTGGAACTGCCTAGGATCAACACACTAGACCTCCCCACTTCCCAGAAGCGATAGCTTCATATGCTCAGCAGAAACAACGCGCTTTTGCCTACTAGTTTGCGATGAGGTAAGAGGTTTCGCTTGAAGAACATCCCATACCACACTTCCACATGATTCTTTTCTAGAAAAACACAAGAGAGGAGCTATTTAGTCAACTGGCAGTTTCGCAGAGCACTCGATGCAACGAACAACATCTATAGAACAAGGGTTGCTTAAGCGATTTTATTATGAACCAACAAAGAAAAAGCTTATTTTATAAGATCTTATCTTATCTAGATGATCAGTCGTTGGTGACTAAAAAGAGCCGCCAGGGCTGAAGCGCCTCAACTTAAACTCACCATGGCATCAAGAAGGCAAGTAAAACTCTGCTAGTTTCTTGGGTCCGAAAGTGAACGGATATTTGACAGGCTGTCTCAACGGGTCTCGGGACGTTTGCTAAGCGACCTGACCAAGAACGAGGCATACAAGGATCAAGCCTTGCATATAAGTTAGCTCAGGGGTTTCCGACCCCCTAGAGACCGACCCTCCATCACAATTCAAATATATAATTGGCTCAAGACTTAATATTTATATGGAACTCACGTGGAGATTAGATATGAGCAAATCGTCTATTAAAAATTGTAAGAGGGGTCGGTTTCTAAAGGGGGTCGGAAACACCCTGAGTTAACTTATGCGGCTAAATCGCATTCTCAAGAACCACAGATCCGGTAATTAAAAGGTTGTCTAGATTTTTGAGTCGTGCCTGAGAGGACGTATATGAACTCTAGCATGTCTAGTCGAGGACCGGACTGTGGGAGTTCATCCGACGGCAACAACCATGAACTCATTGTGCTGGGATTCTTCGTATTGACTTGGGTTAGGCGATGGACCGCTCCACTCAATCCTCCTTTATCGGCTTATCTGATGATCAGATAAAGGAAACTCCGGCGAGCATCCCTGAATCGCAAGGAGCCTCTGCACTGGCTAGAGCTCGGTATTAGACCTGTTGTGGAAGTGATCATCTAGCAACATGAATCCTTCAAGCCCCTCCCAATGAGGATACAGAGTTATTCCCTGATGCTAGAATTCTGTCCGATACTAAAGGATGCTCATCCATCTTACCGCAGAAACTCCACTCAATATCATCCACTGCAATACAGAACCATGAATCCACGACCCTTCTTGGTCCTACTCTGCGAACTTTTCTCTGCAGGTGAGCTTGGCATTAGTCCGACTTCCGGAACAAGCAACTGGCATCTCATCAAGGACGGGCTCAATGCCAAACTAATCCTTACCGACCCAGAATATGGACAGTCCGGTTAATTGTCTTGCCACTCGTGAAGGAAGAGACGATGCGGAATCGCGAATATTTTGGAGAATGTAACGCTGTCTATAAATCCGCGGCCTTTGACACGTTCCTGTGTTGTATTTGGCCTTTCAAAGTCACTTCTTTAAGTACTGAGTGCCCTAGCCAAGTGTAACCCACTCTGCGGTGCCCCTCTACTTTCTTAGCAACTCTATTCCGATTTCTTTCATAGTTTTTGAAGCTCGAAGGCATTAGAAAAGAGAGAATGGCCACTCCAACCAGCCCAGCTCAAGGCCAGGGGGACTTCGAGAAGCAGATCCAGCCCGAGAGCCATGTCGTTAATGATTTCCCTGACAAGGAAAAGGACCACGATTCTGATGATGGCTCCGAGATCAAGCAAGATGGTGTTAAGCGTGTTGAGGCCATCACAAAGGTCTGGTCTCCTGCTATGATGTGGGCTGTCTTTGTCTTGTATGCTGTCCGATGTCATGACTTACAAGCCACTGAGAATCAGCTGACATTGATATAGCCTTTACCTGGTCAACTTCGTCGATACTCTCCTACAAGCCGTGCACTCCAGCTTGGTGCCATATGTCACCTCTTCGTTCAGCCAGCATGGTCTGCTTGCCATAACCAGTGTTTTCGGATCCATCATCGCTGGTGTCAGCAAGCTCGCCATAGCCAAGATTATCGATATCCGCGGTCGTAACGAAGGTTTCCTGCTAATGATTCTGATAATTATCATCGGAATGATTATGAAGGCTTGCTGCAAGAATGTTGAGACCTACGCTGCTGGTCATACCTTCTACTGGGTTGGCCACGTCGGTCTAAGCTACATCATAGATGTCGTGCTCTCGGATATGACTTCTCTCCGCAACCGTATGATCATGTTCGGCCTTTATATGAGCCCTCGACTTGCTTCAACTTTCGGTGGTCCTAAGATCGCGGAATTGTTTTTCGAGCACTCAACCTACCGTTGGGCTTTCGGATCTTTCTGTATCATCCTTGTCTTCTTCTCTATCCCGGTGTCTTCCATTTTCATGTACCATGAAATCAAGGCCAAGAAGCTTGGATACCTGCCTGAGAAGAGTGAGCGCAGCGTCTGGGATTCAACAAAGTACTATTTCGTTGAGTTTGATGTTGTTGGCATGATCCTCACAATTGCTGGATTTTCTCTAATCCTAACCCCTCTCAACATTGCAACTCGCGCTCCCAACGGCTGGAAGACTGGTTATATCATTGCGATGCTTGTTGTCGGCGTCGTATGCCTTGCTGGATTTGCTGCCTGGGAGAAGTGGTATGCCAAGGTCCCCTATGTACCTTTCAAGTTCCTTAAGGATCGAACCATCCTGGGTGCTTGCCTTTTAAGCGCTTTCCTCAACATGTCTATCTTTGCCTGGGATACCTATTACAATTCTTACCTTCAGGTTGTCCACGGTCTCAGCATCGCCACTGCAGGGTATACACTGAACGCCTTCTCTGTGACTTCAACTATTCTGGCACCCTTCATTGGACTGTAAGTTCTCCTATCCTATTTACTAATTCTGATCATTTTGCTAACTTGAAGTTCAGTTTCCTCCGTTGGTATGAAAGATACTACTGGCCTGCAGTTTTTGGTATCCCCTGGTGTGTCCTTGGTACTGCGCTTCTCATTCACTTCCGACAGCCTGGAAATGACATTGGTTACCTCGTCATGTGCCAGGTCTTCCATGGTGTTTGCGGCGGCATTTGGGCCATGACGGGACCTCTGGCAATCATGACTCAGGTCACCCACCAAGAGATTGCTGTTGTGCTCGCTCTCTACTCCATGTTTGGCTCCATTGGCCAGGCCATCGGTTTCGGTATCTCTGGTGCCCTCTGGACCAATGACCTGCCAAGAGAGATTTACAAGGCTCTTCCCCAGGGCGCCAAGAACCAAACCGCTGCCCTCTACGGTGACATGAAGCTGCAGATGGCCGACCCAATAGGTACTCCCATCCGAGATGCCGTTGTTCACGCCTATGGAGTTGTCCAGCGCGAGATGGTCATTGCCGGATGCGCTTTCTTGCCTTTGATTTGCATCTGTGTTCTTGTCTGGCGTAACAAGCCGATCGACCGAAAGCAGACCAAGGGCAATGTATTTTAGACTGTCCTAGAGCATCAAATGAGTTGAAGTGGGAGGCTTTGCTGTCTCAATGTCCAGATCTACGACTTAAAACCAAAATTCATTATTTTTTAGATACCATCTGTTGTTTACGTATTCAGACCTTATCGGTCATATCTTATATTGTGATGTTCTTGCCCATGAAACTTGTTTATAATGCCGATTCTTTACTTATCAATAGCTTAAGAAGTACAGTTTTTCCGAATCAGAAATCTTACAGTCTGATTTGATTCACTTCTCCATGACTCTATCATATTCAACCGATAGCCTTTACAACCAAGTATCAAGCTGCTTCTCGGGGCTATTATTTCCATATCCTGGTATTGAAGTAAGCTAATGCTGTGTATCTTTAATGAAGCGAGGGCTAGCACGAGTGTATGATACTACTATGTCTTAGATTTCTGCTCATGCATTAATTAGACGGGTATCGGCATTGATTCATGCCGATACGCATATTATTCAGGATACCCGCATCACCATCTCACCTCGTGAGTTTGCTATCGCATCTGCCGCACCCGTTTGCTATGCTCTGAGGCTCACATGCCCTTGGTGTAGCTACCAAACCAATAGCGCAACTGAAACAATTTTAGGATCATGCGTAGCTTTGGTCGCTTTTTGCTACTATACAAACATTCTGTGCGGATTTCTCTTTATTTGTGGCTGATTCCAGATGCAATCACCCGTGCTCACAAGATCGATGACTGCTTCACTTCGTGAGACGCACTGCGTAAGATGAGATAGATGCACCAAGCTGACAATGTTCTTGTGAGTGATAAGAAATCAGAGTCGAATCGACTTTACGCATTAGACGACGGGTAACCGCATACGAATCGCTGAGCGGGATCTCGAGTCTTGCTAGAGACCGATAAGCCGTCTGATAATTCGTCCGCTATTGCCCCTAGCCCTAGGTTTCGTCTGCAGTGGGTGACAGATATTGTCGTCACGGTTTACGGCTACAAGAACAGAAAGCCGCGAAGTACAATCATATATCGAGAAGATTGCTGAGATGCAACGTAATAATCCAGTATACGCGTCAGTAGGTAGCTTTAGAGCTATCACCGGATATATCACACTGACAGCAAAGAAACATGATGTTCCCGTCCCATCAGATGCATACCGCTACAACCCAATCCTTACCTGCTCATCAAGCAAACAGATCAGAGTGAATACGTGATATCCTGAAGCAACCATTCTACCCGAATAGGATAAACATGCAGTAGCGTGTGTGAACATTAGATGGTCCCCTGAGTGCTCGATTGCTAGATTGATCACACACGATATAGCTTCAACCCTGATCCCAGAGACTCCCAGTGTAACCAGTGACCATAATTTGAGGTCTGGCAATGAGCCAACAAATATAGTATGAAGCTGTCCGATCTACCACTTGTTTCATAGGAGGTCATGCTTGAGTTCCATCATGAGAGCTTGCATCATCTGCAATACAGATGGATGAAAGTCTCTTACTCTCTCGGGCTATAAAGCCTAGAGAGTGCTCTCTCGAAAAACTCCATCAAGAACCTGTTAAAGACTTTAGTCCACGCAGAAAATACCTTTATCTTTAAGCTTTGAGATAATACTTTATCATCTGGAATCATCCTCCACAGAATCTGCCTATCATTATGCCTGATCAGTCAAAGAAGCCGGAAACTGGCAAGAAAGGAGAAAGTTCAAAGTCAATGAATGGTGAAGCATCTCAGCCGGTGAATAGTGAGCTATCTGGATCTGGGTGGAATTCATCTGCGCAGAATCCACAGTCAAGCACCAATATGCAGACCCCATCAGGTGGAGCAGGCAACACTCAAGGAACATCCAATATGGGAACTCAGTCTTCTCGAACATCGCCCCCTTTGGAGAATTATATGCAGCAACCGCCCGAAAATGGTCCCGTTAATTCCTATTTACCGTTTGGCCGCGAACCAAGACCTTATTCAAAAGAACTGTCAGATCACATCAATGGAGACCTCAAGGAGCCTGCACAGGAGAATCAGCCAGCCAACAAAGACAAGGATAAGGATAAGGGCAAAGGCAAAGATGGCAAGAAATGATCTGCAGAACAATCACGGACCAGGCGGGAAGTCATGATGAAGCCAACTCAAAGATCAGCAGCAGCTGGAGTCTGGAGCTTTTGGTAGTGACGATTAGCGTCTCATGGTGCCATATTTTACTCTGGGTCAAATGTCAGAGGAAGATGGAGATGTTTGAGGAAGGAATTGAATGTTGAGGATATCGGATTGTGGATCAAGATATTAATCCGAGACAATTGTTTTACTTTATTCATCCACTTTCACTTGTTACAAGTTGTAGACCCTCTTTGACAGGGAGAATCTATCACGTAAAATTCCAGGCTGACACGCTAGGCGAACGTGTCCAGCTGTTTATTATGTCTCTAGAAGCAATAATTAGTTAGAGAACATTTGGATAGCTTGAGAGATATTCTGAATGGTAATTCAGGTCATGGGATGACTCAGTATAAGCCGCGAATGGTCAAGAGTAGGCATTCTAGGCTAGGACATGACATTAAAAGTTATTTTTCTGAACAAATGTCATAAAATGACTAAGTCTAATTGTCAAGTACAAACATAACGTTTTTGACATCCATGGCATGCCCAGAAATGAGGTTCCAAGATGCTTCCATCTAGGCAATATCTTGGCAATGGCTTGGTGTGCATAATGAACTCAATTTGACAGTTAAAATACGGTGCAGCTAATGGAGCTTGAAGAACAGGCGGAAGCTAATTCTGACAGCGATATCATGGCTTGAGTTGACAGTAAAGTCAGTGCTGACAGTTGATCCGTGTGTTATTATAGATAGAGGCGTCGTCATGGCTGTCGATATTACACGCATTAACCGCCAAGTACGGATACTCAAGGTCTATCCCACCAAACGGAGGCGAGGCTTCTTAGGTGAAATTTCTCGTATTTGAGCGCATTTAAAGTTGTATTACTGTATTCGTATCTAGGTACCACATCATGAAGATGGTGTTCAAGTAAGGGACAGCGTAAGCGTGCCAAAGTCTCAAAGTCGCAGTCTCAAAAAGTAAAATAATAGTGAAGCTTGTTCTTGGCAGGGGATAAGACTCTAGAACACTTTTTACCTGCCGTTTCTGATAAATCTCTATCAATTGAGGTTTCTTTGTTGGGCAAAGACGAGAACGAGAGGCGCACGCATCGGAAATTGCAATGACGGAGAAACCCAAAACCTAACCAATAGCTTCAAGGATAGTGGTGGGGTCAGACTATTTCAGGCACGCAACTCCGCTGAGTGGCCTAGCCTGGGCACGATTTCGGCTCTTTTTTTTTTTTACCGTAGTTGTTCACTGAAAGTCAACAATTCAGCTCTCGAGGCCTCTGCCGCTATGGACAGTAGTTCATAATATAACCAAACATGGTTAGATTGTATCTATACGTGAGAGCCTAAGAGGCCTGCAAGGTGGTAATGGCAATGGTAATGTCGTTGTACGAGGTGGCACAGTTGATACATGCAATTCGACATCATTGATACAGCTGTGGACTCTCAAATGTTGTGCTGAAACTCAGACGCCTTCAGACGTTTCTGTTCACTGTAAAGGGCCGACAGGCAGGGCCAAGGAAACAAAATGAGATGTAAACTCTAGAAACGAAAAAAAGAAGAGACACAAAAAGGGGCAAGATATTATGGTATATGCAATGCAAGATAACGTTTTTGGTGGGAGAGATTTCCTCTGCATGATACATACAGTACATACAAATACAAACACAGATACAGATACGGAAACTCTCTGGTTGTCTTTGGACAAGCCAGGCGCCAAGCCCAGGCCATTGGATTTGACCGCGTGATACAACCACCAGACCTGAACTAAGATACATGGGCCTCATGTACCGACACCATATACAGATGCCGTCCGGGCTTCCCGTAGATACCTTGGTCATAAGTCTCTTGGCGTGATCTTTTTTTGTTCTCTTACCGATGGGTTGGGGCTGGGCGGCTGCTAGCATCCAGTGAAAGTGCCCAGAATTGACTTACGCGGCAAGTCATTCAAGTTTATCTCTGTATTTTCCCAAGATTTTCCCTCCCCTCCAGATTCTCCAGATTTTGGTGGTGACATTCATTTCTTGTACATTTCCTTCGAGTGTTATCATCAGTTCATCTCCTCACAATTCCAATCTATTTCCGAGTTCGGCAAATCCGTCGCAACTAAAAAGACAAGACAAGACAAACGGGCCTTCCACCCGCTGCCAGAAAAACACTAGACACACAGACACAAACACCCTTGTCCTGACCTGTCTTGTCTTGTCCCACTACAAAGTCGCCCGACTCTGCCGCTTACAGTGAGAGAGTGGCCCAGTTTTTCCCCGTGTGCAGGCTGTTGTCCACTGTGACTCTGTGTCTGTATCTCCCACCCACTCTTTTTTTCTTCTCTCTTCCCAGCCATCTCATCAGCATCGATTATCGATCAGCAAGTCAAATTGATCCTTCTTTCAACTAACTACCGAATACTACTGGGTCGTCTGATCTCATTGTTCTATCAGACTCCCAAATAAAGGAAAAGACAAGGAAGTGGCTGGGCTTGGCTTACAGTCAGACGCTGTTTATTCCCCTCTGCTCAAAGTGGTTGGGTGACGACACGACTATTCAATAGCGTATTGCATAAACGCAAGCCAACCTTGGCTTACTCACTCAAGCAAGACACAGCATTTCCAGGCCTCTTTGGTTTTTGGTTCTCTCACTCTGTACATACCTTGTCAGGTCTTGTCAGGTCTTGTCAGGCCTTGTCTTCTCCCTCACATACACATACAAAGGACACTTCCCGCCCCGGTTCCACCGAACACAACCTTAATCCTCGTCTCTCGTTACTGTCTGTATCTTTTACCCTCACCATCCCGTCTCTCGTTTTCTCCCTTAGACGCCAACTTCGACTCGACATCGACTATCGAACTCTCCGACTTGGGGTTAACCGACCTTGAATCATCGTCAAAATGGGTGCGTCATCCTTGACCTCAATCCCAGTCACTTTCTCAAATCCCCTCATACTAACAATTAACGCCAACAGCCCAACAAGGAGGAGGTGAAGCCCCCATCACCACCATCGTTCCCTTCAACAACCAGAAAGTCCTTCCCGCTTGCGCCGCCGCTTGCGGTCCCCTCTACGATGCCAACGGTGCCTGTGTTCCGCCTCAAGTAGCCGCTGATGCCGGCTCAACTGCCTACACGCAATGTTTCTGTCTCGACCAGCGAGTCGCCGCTTTCTCGACCGCCACCAAAGGTGTCTGCGACGAAGCATGTACCGCGGATCCCAATGGCCTTTCATCAATTGCTCGCTGGTTCCGTAGCATGTGCAGCGTTAAGACTGCGGATAATGGAGCAACAACAAAGAAAACTGGACAAGGTTCAACGACTCAAACAGGCGATGATGCCTCATCAACAGCTGGTAGCAGAGCTGGAGCCAACAATGGAGGTGGTGGTGACTGGTACGTCGTCCGATTGTTTACAAAAGCTCGTAAATCATTTCTAACTTGTACTAGGATTTCCAACCATTGGCAATGGGTTATTATGATTGTTGTCCTCGTTGTCGGTATTGCCGCCATTTGGATCGGCGCCTGTATCTGGCGTCGCCGTTATTTGCGCAAGAAGGATCGCCAGTCATCCCTCGGCCAGAAGCACTCTGGATCCGCATCTCGACCATCCTGGGGTCCTGGTATGGAGGCCTCAGAGTCCGGAGGTCTTCCCTACGACGACGAATCGAACCGAAACTCGCACGGCCTGATGCTACCAGGTGCCGCCGCCGGAGCTCCCGTCGAGGAGAAGCCTAAGGAGAAGAAGCGATGGATCGTCCGCGACCGAACATGATACGCATCCTCGATCTTGTTTACGCCAGTTCCGATCTCATAACGATTCTCCTTGCCATGTCCGAGTCCAAAAGCACTTCGACATTCTGTTCGCCTTACGATATAAACCGCGCATTTATTCATTTAAACGGCCTTGCTCTATTCGATATTACCGAAAACCTATGACTTATATTTGGTGAGGGGGGCCATATCAGCACTTAAAGAGGAGGAAGCAAACGCATATGATATTAGTCACGAACGAATACATGCAGATGCTTAGTTTTCTAAGCATGGTTGAAAGATACCGTCTGTAATGTTTCTTATGGCTCAATACAAGCGCGTTTGTCGGTGTTCAATTGAGCTGTTCCCCCCGTGGCGTTCTTGTTCATATTTCAGGTATATTCTGGCGTTGGGAGGAACAGGAGGTTTGGCGTATCCTCCTGATTTGTTGTTTCTGTTTCTGTTTTGGGGTGTGGCTGTTACCACGGAGTGAGCCTCGCCTCCATTCCCTGCGTGTGCGTGGAATGTTACCTTGGCCTGGCGGCGAGGACAGAAAAAAAAAACGAAGAGCTTTATTTGTTTTATTTAGACCAGAACAGAAATCCTCTCTGGCTACTCATTTGGTCATTTTTATTACCTACAGCTTCCTGGGCATGGGAGGAGGCTTGGAGTCTATCCTTGATACAGCATTACAAATTCATTACCCGCGAAACCTTCACCTCGCAACTACTGGTTCTTCGTGCAATACATTGTGATTCAGCCTACCTGTTGTTGTTCAACTTACAAGATTACTTATAGCTAGCACAGTCACGTCTCGAGCAACGCCAAATACAAGAAAACTGAATAACTCATTCCACAAAAACTCATTTTAGGTTTTGGCTCAACTAGGTTCAAAGCTACAACGCTTAAAGATGCTTGTTATTAACCTAATCAGGGAATGCTATAGTAGTCAATGCGTGGTATTGTATGTTTGATTCAAGCCCATGCCCAATCCTCAGGTCCCATCATCATTTCCTCCTCTTAAAAAGACTTTATGCCTTATTCTGCTCCTCGGTAGCGTCCATGTACAAATCGATCAGACATCCTGCCGACCAAGCTTGTGTGGGACTCTGTATAAAGATTAGCATGCGATCAAATGGTCACATACTGGGGAAAAAAAAAAAATCTTACCGAGTCAGCGCAGTATTCGCCGTTCTTTTGTGTCAACTCTTGGAGGCCAGCCCAAGGGCTCTCATGGATCATCTTCTTGCACCCACTCAGTCTTCGGGTAACCTGCTGGAATGCCTCAGTGCGGCCCTCAGGTGTTGTTCGTCTCTTGAGATCGAACTTGAGCAGAGCTCGGAGGAAGAAACCAGTAGGCCAAATCCACTCAGGTCCCTGGTGGTAGTTACGACCCTTGCTTGTAGCAAAATCGTCACTATCCTCACTGTTGACGTAGTAGGGGCGGTAGTTGAGATCCGCAGGATCAAGAGTTGCCATTCCTTGAGGTCCTCGAAGGGCCTCATCGGCAACACATAGAGCATGCATGGCATGATCGGGATCGAACAAAGCGGGTGCAGTGGTCATGGCGATAGCAAAGTTAGGACGCAGCTGATAGTCCTCATATTCCTTGCCGGACTTGTAGAGATCCTTGTAGATTCCTCGACGGTTCACTATTGGAGTGTTCACATCGTACTTAGAATCGTCCTCGGGGGAAATGGGGACATAGTAGCAGCGCTCGAAGTTGTCCTTGAGCAGACCAGCCCAGTCAGCCAACGAGATTGAGCCACCATCAGACTTATCCACGCCTGCATAAGCATATTTGCCGTTCTCGTGAAGCCCAGCAAGCCAATCGAGAGTGCTGTACAGCATGCCAGTGATCTCAATAGCAGCACCATCACGAGGAGTTCCAGGGATTCCTTTCGATCCTGCGCGCTCACTCTCACCCATCTTGTCCATCCATGTGCCACAGTTGAACTGGTTGCCGCCAAAGATGATACCGTTGTTCCAATCAACCTTGATCTCCTGATTGAAGCCCTCATCCTTCATTTGCGAATCAATTTGGGGACCGGCATTGGCCTCTCTGTATTTCATTCCTGAGGCATGTCTTTGAAGTGCTTCTTGGATAATATCCTCAATAGTGCTCTCCTTGGAGTATGCCCTCTCATCATTGGTGGGGAACCAAATGTCATCATAAGGCAGGAAACGACGCTTGACCTTGGTCTTGAGGATATCAAGTCCCTCAGGAGCAAACCTTGTGTAATCCTGAATGCACTGAAGGAAGAACCAGATAGAGTCTCGAGAGTTGTACCGGGGGGCGTCCCCACTGCTGAGAAGATTGGGGATCATGCCATGCTTCAATACACTGGCAAATGCAAGGATGTGTTCTCTGGCATCATCAAAACGGCCGGTGCCGATGAGAAGTCCACGAAGAGCAATGAACACGTCTCGACCCCAGCATCTGGCCCACTCAACAGCGAAGTGAGGAAGGCCAGCAGCCAAAGAAGGAACCAACTTGAAAGGCCACAAGGATGCTGACTTGACATATCCAACTTGCTGAACACTGACCATGGCCAAGCTTTGCAAGAACCATTGGCCGTCTCGGATACTAGCGTTCATGAGCTCAAGAGACCTGTCCCAGCTTGCCATGTAGGCAGTACGCAAGACGAGACCAAAGTATCGAGGAAGCAAGAAACTTGGGATCTTTCGAATAGCATCAAATCGCTCCTCTAGCCATCTCAGGGGTTGAGCAAGTGCCTCGTTTCCTGGAGTGGCACTGATACGTTGCAGTCGTGCAATGATGTAATCCAAAGCCCATTCGCCATCACGTAGGTTCTGGCACAGCGGGTGGGCAAGATTGTTGTCTTTGATGATGTTCTTGAGGATACTCCACCATCCTTGGAGACCAGCATAAACAAGTTTTCCATGTCCAGGAATGTCGTAGACACCATCTCGGCCATCGCTTTCGGCCCTCTCTTCAGGTTCACATCGATACATCAAGAAGTTGAGGTCGGTCAGACTCAGCTCATTCCAGGCTGCCTTGGCTCCCGAAGTAACATAGTTGTCTAAGCCAGATGAATGCTCAGCCGCAGGGATCCATGTCTCAAACAAGGCGATACTTCCGGGAGGGAACTTGTCGCGCACGGTGATGGTAGTGTCGTCACCATTGATTTCCATGCGGATGCCGGGCACATCCTTTACCCGGCTGGGCAAGCCGCGCAGGTACTTCTTGTCAGCAAGCACTTGTTGCGTCGCCTCTTCACCAGCCTCAACCTCGAGCATCCAGCTACCCAGATGTCGAGCTTTGGTACCAGTGAGATGAACAGGGCTAAAATCTCCGTTGCCATTGCCATAGCCGGGGAAAGCAGTGTGTGCAATGAGGAAGTAACCTTTGCGAGATTCAGGGTGCACTCGATGAACAGTAATGTACTGATCCTCGTGATGGATGTGAGTCTCGTCGTATCCATCCTTGCCCATCAATGTGTGTATCTGGTTAAGCAGCTTCTTGACACCGCCAATTCCTTCCTCGCCGCCTCCAATCTTAATAGGTTTCGATCCAGAAGAGGCAGATGTGTAGAGTCGGGTCTCGTTAACAAGGTCAACAAGCTTCGGATAGATTTCGTCGTAACCCATAACACTTCCAGTAGCACTTGAGCACATGCAGACAAGTGCAGCGTTGGGCAGAGTATCACGAGCATCACGCTTCTGTGCCGGCGTCTCGTTATCATGAGTGCAATCCATGAATAGGGCATGCACTGGGCTTGGCTTGATCGTGCGAATGATTTCTCTAGAGTGTGACATATGTCCATTTGTCTCCCCATTCTTGAGTCTGGTCGGACTACTCGATGGGGTGCGAATATCCGACTTGGAGACTTCGTCAACCTCAAAGCTTCCAATCGGCCGACCTCCGTGTCTGTGGACCAGTCGGCTGAGCTCACCCGTGCTCCATGCCTGCATGGCTTCACGGATAAGAGAGCTTAGACCAAGACGCTTCACAAAAACATAGTCCATATCTTCAGAACCGGTAAACAATTCGGCTACCACATACAAGTCAGGTCGCACCCGGCGCGCCTCATCAAGAATGTGCTCAGCCACATGAATGGGAGTCGAGTGACAGTTGTCGATACGGAGGCCAGCAAAGTATTTGGCTAGTGTTCGAGCATACTTAGTCATATGCTCCCACAACCAAGGGTTGTCATCGGGCCCTGAGCCGTATCGTAACTTGACACAGTCACCCCAGACAATTACCTCACGGCGAAGGTAGACTCGAGATTCAGGGCCGGCGTTGTCGACTAGAGCATTACCCCCCCAAACCCATCCATTGTTGACCAATGCCATTTCTTCAGGCTTGAGCTTGGATGTGGTCTCATTTTTGGGGAGTCGAGTGAAGTAAGGCTCAATCAGAGGGTTCTCCTTGTTGATTTCACCGAGCTTGGGGCCGTGGTCATCAAGTCGGACATACTTAATTCTGTTGAAGATTTGCTGAAGTATATCATCCACTTCAGCATCATACTCTTTGTAGTAATCGACATTGAGAACATCCAAAATCTCGACGATTTTGGCCCTGGCAGCCTTCTCATCAGAAGAACCCACAGTCGAGGCCAAAAAGCTAGCAGCTACTTCAGGCTTGACACGCCTTCGAAAGCGCTCGCCCATTCGGTCAGTGCCTGTTAGACCGAACTCTCTAAAGAATTCGACTTGGTCCTTGATCGATGCAGACTTGGCGCTTTCCAGCTTCTTCTCGAAATCTGAAGCATCCTCAGAGGTATATTTGTTCCCTTGGGAGAGAGCTTTGACTGCCTCATCAGCGTCACGGTCTACATCAACCGCGTAGTATTCCCATAGTCTGATCTTGGCGAGGACTTCGGTCTTGATCGCATTCATGATGAGTAGTAAGTCATCGGTGGACTTGACTACAGTTGGTAGTCCTAACTTTGCCAGGTTCTCGCTCAGCTCTAAAAGACTTGTGTCAAGTTGGTAAGCGGACTCGAGCCACGGTGCTGTAATCAAATTGTAGCCAGCTTCGGGGTGCTCCTCAAGCCATTTTGTGTTGTTTGCGGTGTGGTTTAGCACAATATCAGTCAAACTCAGCAAAGAATGGTTACGCTCTAGGCTGTCCACCATTTTTTGCACATCCTCCTCTCCTGCTGGGAAACAAGCAGGGTCCCAGCCGAGCTGGTCATACAAACTGTATGGAGAGTTGGACACTCCACGGACCTGAAGAGGAGTAAAATGAATCATGTTGTAGCCGCGATCACTAATACCGTGGAGGTGTCGTTCCCAGTCATTAGGGTATTTGCCCATGAATTTGCTAATGACAGAGAAGATCGACAAGGCAGGCAACGGCAACGGCCGGCCGTCAAGCTTGAGTCTTGGCGCAACATCGATGTAGTAGAGAGGAGTCTTCTTAAGGTTCTCCTTCTGTTCAGAGCTGTTTTCTAGCTCGTTCTTCAGATCGGGCAGCTCAGCGTAGGTAGTGTAAAAGGCGTAGGCACCAGGTTGGTAAATGGGAATGGAGATTTCGAGAGTGCGATTGAAATCGGGTTCAAGTCTGTAAAGCGACTGTGTTAGTTACTCCGATCTGCGCGTGCTTGTTGGAGCGTTGAAACACTTCAAACTGCCTCAAAAGTGACCAATTGGACCAAAATGAGAGCCAAAGCTTACTTGAACTCGCGAAAATGATCGCGGCGAAACTCATCACCTTGGGCAGGGATGTTGACCCAAAGGCTGCCATGACGGCAAATGGACGAGGTGCCCTCAATGGCAAAACGAACTGTTACAGGCTCGTGAGACCTGGGCGCGAGATATATGTATTCACCTTGCACCTGAGGTGAGCCATCATCGTTGAGCGGCAGCAAATAAACCTCGTTGGATGTCATGGTGTGCGGTGGACTCATGATGAGAGAAGAAAAGAGCGAGCGCTTCGTGCCCCGCGAAACGACAAAACCACAGCTCGGTCAGACACTGAAACTGGTAACCAAGGAAGCGCTGCTGCACTACTCAACGTGCCTGTCGCAGTGGAGCTATGATCGATAGCTAACGGTTCGCGTCCGCAGTAGGTAAGTTAACTTAGTGGGGTGCTCCGTCGTCAGTGAGCTCCGAAGACGCTGCTTGGGTCGTTTTAGTGGGCTCGTTGGTTCGGTTCAGGGATCTTGGATCTGGGATATCAAGCAGGATCGACGACCTGAGCGAGCGACAGGAGGGATGATTTCCCAAAGATAAGGTGATGGTGGGAGAAAGAGGGGGATGGACCTGAATCAGTCTACGGAATAGGCCCAAATAGGACTTAAAGGGAGAGAAAAAATCTGTCTAGGAATAATTAAGATAGAAACCAAGGTGGGAAGATGTTTTTGGAAAGAAGTGAGAGATGGAGCCTGGGGTTGACGAGGTGAAGGACATGAGTGAGAGGAAGAGACAAGAGGGCAGGAACGAAGAAGAAATATTTCGTCTATACCAAAAAGAAGGAATAAGAGAAGGGAAGAAGGAAAAAGCAAATAATCAAGTCATTTTCATGTAACCGAATTTGGACAGCTTAACAAGTGCCTTATTTAGTACATACATACACCACTTGAGCTACAGCACAATGAAAGTACTATAGGCCAGAATCCTACTCTATCCCATCCCCCAGCCTCTGGTCGAATCCGTAGGATGGTCCGTATCAGCTTTGTACCACCTTGGATGTTGTCTTTGGCGGTCAACACGGGGAACAAGGTTGGTTGTCCGGGCGTGCCGGGTTGTCAATTCCAAGATATTGTTCCCAGTAGCTTCAAGAGAGTGCAGCTCTCTATTATGCTTGGAGGGGTAGTAACTGTCGGCCAACAACAAATCACTCATGGCGATTGGGGGAGCAATTGGCTTTTGTTAGTCGCGGCGAAGCTGAAGCAAAGGCACCAGGTCAAGATGTTCCTGGTCTAGCTTCATGAGATTCCCTATATTCATACAATGAGGTACGAGCACAAGCCGTGCCTTGGACGGAGTTGGCCTAGTTTTGTACGTCTCCGAGTCAATTCATCATGGCGCTTCCAGGGGAAGCTTCGCAATGCATGAAGAGGGAGGGGGAGGGGAGGGAGCTTCCGCCTGCGGCTCTTATTCTTATCGGGAAATTGATAGACAGTCATTAATTGGCGATAGTTTCTATAAAATCAAGCCTCGAGTTCATGTCAGAAGAAGATTTTTTTATTTTTTTTTGGAACTTGTTGAGAACTCGAGTACTCGAAATTGAGTCAAATTCACATGTAAACTTGGTTTACGCTGTTACTACGTCATTGAAATACAGTCCAATTTTCCCCATCCCCCAAATTTTTCCTCTGTATGGGTCTTAGCGCCCCCGTCATCTCAACATACAGGGCGGGGGATCCTTGGAGTTCGCTTCGTCTAGGGCAGAGCTCGGAGCTGTTGCGCCTTGATCAGCAGAGACTCGAGCAGAGTTTTCTTGTTAGTCGATGGACTGTAACTGTCAAAAGATGTCTTCGATTGGTTTGTGCAATCGGCTGACAGTTGACCGCTTGATCTAAGGCCAAGTGCCGAGTCATGCAGTCAGAATGCGAGAATAAGCGAATGATCTGATCGTTTCCGATGAACCTTTTGTCGACGCGAGCAATTATGCTCTATGCCTCCACTCGCTATGGAGAGTGTTGGAGACAATTAAGTCTGGAACGGCCTTCCCTGCTGATCCTTCTCCAAGATCGACAATTGCCAAAAATAGCTTACCCTGAAGTCATTCTGAAGTGAGCAAGGTGATTATTACAAAGTTCATGAAGGCTGCAAGTATGATTCCTTCTGATCAGTATTTCCATCTTGATCCAGGCTGCAATAAGTCTTATGAAAGTTTCTTTTATTATCGGAAAATATTTGAGTCTACAAACCCAGTAATTATCTAGCAATTTATAACATTTAATCACCCTCAATAACATCGAGTTAACAAGTCTACCCCAATCGCTCTAGAGCTTGGGGCTTACTTCATGGTCTCAATAACAGAGTTAAAAAGCTCTTTAATAACTCAGCGCATCTATGGATAATGAATTATAAGTTGTATTTAGCAATACATTATATGATGCCTTTAGGCAAAAGCTTTCGAGCGAATGTATAATTTCAAGTAAGTTTAACGGTTTGAAAGTCAAAAACAAGCTCTAGGAACGATATGCAACATCAAATAAAGTATTTTCTATTGAGAAAGGCAATCTCTTGAGCCTAGAAGTGCATGCGGGTGCATGTTGAGATGACTGCTCTCACCGCCTGCCGCATATGTTCCTGAACCATCGCGGGCGGCAGAATTTCTTAAATTTTAGCTTCAGTTTGATCACAAGCTTTCCAGCCATGCAAATTCTTTTCAAGCAACATTCTTATGCTTCGTAGTTTCTGGAGATCAAGGTCGAAACTTGGCGCCGGAGCGATTTTGGATCTCACTCACCGCTTTTCAAAAACTCGGATCCTTAACACAAATCGCGACTACCGAGTCTTTTGCGACAAAACGATTGCACATCGCCAATTTTCGACCACAGCAAAAATGGCGGAGGAAAAGGTCAACGTGGATACTGTAACCATCGAGGGGAAGGAGTTCAGGACGGTCACGGAGGGAAAAGCGACCATCTTGGTGCCTCAAGGTGCTAACATTGGTGAGGATCGCGGGGAAGTTCAGCAGGTCTTCTACAATCCTATTCAGCAGTATAATCGTGATCTATCCGTTCTCGCGATCAAGACATACGGCGAGATGTCCATGGAGAAAAGAAAACAACAGTACGAGACAAGGATGAAGAAGCAGGGCAAGAAGCGCAAGCGAGGCGATGACGACCAGAAGCCTACCGAGACCGCGAAACTCCCTCCACAGGAAGAACCTTCAGCGACTGAAGAAGCTGCTAAGCCCAATGATGCCGAAGCGCAACAGCCCAAGAAGGAATACAAGGTCTCATTTCGAATCCTGGATGCGTTATCCGCGTCAGGACTTCGAGCTCTTCGATACGCCCACGAATTGCCGTTTGTTACCTCCGTCAAGGCCAACGATTTGTCTGACACCGCTGCCGAATCAATCAGGATGAACGCCAAACATAATGGGCTGGAGGACAAGATCACTGTCACTCAAGGAGATGCGCTTGCACTCATGTACCGAGGAATTGCAGATGATTTGTCGAACAGGGACAAGACTGGAAGCCCGGGCAAGGCCAACAAATTCGATGTGATCGACCTTGATCCCTATGGCACAGCTGCACCCTTCTTCGACGCTGCTGTGCAATCTGTGAGGGATGATGGTGGTCTTCTTTGCATCACTTGTACTGATAGCGCCGTATGGGCTGGCCACAGCTATTGTGAGAAGACATTTGCGCTTTACGGTGGAATTCCTATCAAGGGAATGCACTCTCACGAAGCTGGTCTTCGACTTGTTCTGAACGCTGTAGCCACATCGGCAGCCAGATACGGCTTGACGATCGACCCTCTCCTCTCGCTCTCAATCGACTTCTACACCAAATTCTTTATCAAGGTCACCAAATCTCCCCAATCAGTCAAGTTTCTTGCCTCCAAGACGATGCTGGTCTACAGCTGCGACTCGGGTTGTGGTGCTTGGGAAACACAACCTATGCTGAGGAGCAAGCCTGCGCCTAACAAGAAGGGCAACGGTGCTTTTTACAAACACACTATGGCTCAGGGACCGTCAGCCGACCGACACTGCGAACACTGCGGAATGAAGATGCACATCAACGGCCCCATGTATGGTGGCCACATTCATTCTCCGGAGTTCATCGAGAGACTTCTGGACCAAATCCCCAAGGCCGACCCGTCTATCTATGGCACGATGCCTAGACTCGAGGGTATGCTGCGAACAGCTCTTGAAGAGTATCTGCCCAGTCCTGAGGTTACGGAACCCGTTGATCCCAAGGATGCGCAACTTGCAACTGTTGATCACTACCCATTCTTTATCATTCCAAGTCGGTTGGCCAATGTAGTGAGCTGCGTGACTCCCAGTGAGGACATGGTTCGAGGTGCTTTGATCCATCTTGGCTACCGCACAGCTCGAAGTCACTGCCGACCTGGCAGTATCAAGACGGATGCACCTTGGTCTACGATTTGGTGGTTAATAACGGAATGGATCCGCCAGAAGTCGCCAGTCAAGGAATCCAGCATTAAGAAAAACACCGCAGCATGGAAGATTCTGACCGATGCTGGAATTATTGGACAAGAGAAGCCTGAACCTGCAGCTGAAGCCACAGAGGAGACATCTAAAGATGACTCTGCGATGGAAGGCGTGGAACAGTCAACGTCTGAGGCACCTGTCGAAGATAGCTCGGCAAATGCACCGAACGGCGAGGAGAAACCCGTTCCTAGCGAGATGGAATTGCGCAAGACACTTGTCTTTGACGAGAACCTAGCACGTCTTGCACGCAGACGAGGAGAGCAGAAGTTGGTGCGATACCAGATGAACCCTCGAGAAAACTGGGGACCTCTAGCTAAGGCGAGCCGTCGATGATGATGTACAATCGGGTTCAATTGGGTTAAAAGCACAGCTTTTGAGTACTGACTTCGTCTGACTGGCTAAAGCAGGCGATCCTGTGGGATTTTGAATTGATTGCGCAAGGTCTGGCGTGCCTATCATGGATCCTCTCGTCAGCAACACTGCCCCACAAAGGCCGAGATGAGTTCACTGAGGGTTTTTGAACTTGACTTCATCATTCTCAAGATCGTCCCCGCACATAATAGGCATAAAAGCTCAGTCGCGGAGTCTAGCCTGGCGATTCCGCTTTTTGTCTCTACGTCCCGCGCGCGTTCTATTTACATCTGCGAGTCTTGTTACACGTATTCATGATTGGCCAATATTGTGACAACAATAAAGATACCACATATTCTTCTACTCTTACTCTTCCTCTCTTATCAAACTTGATCATTTGCCACGATGTCTGTTACTTTGGAAAAGCCTCACTTGACTCAAGTGACAACCGTCGAAAATGTTTCTGTCAACGATGAGAACTTGACCTGGACTCACACCGGGAGTTCCGAGAAGGCCACTCGCCATGAGCTTGTCTTGGTACATGAAGAAGGCAATTCTGCACATTATCTCCTGTTTATCCTCAAGGAAACCCCAGAGAACAAGGAGCTGCCATTTAAACTCTCGATACTGAAGACGGATGAAATACCCTCTGAACTCCGAAGTCTTGTAGTGGCTGGATTACCCCCTCATCTCAAGCACGGCTCTGCCAACGAACATGGTGTCACAAACCAGGTGGATATTATCGTTTCGATAAAATCGGGTATTGGGCAAGCATCGAAAGTCTGGCAAGATGTGTTACAGCCTCTTTGGACCTCTGTCGCAGGTGATGGATCTGATGGATCGCCATATCGGCTCATTCATACCGAAAGTTCAGAGACTATAAGAGAATACGCCAAACAGCTGTGGACTTCAGACGAGCGATCAAAAGCGCGCACGATTGTGCTTCTGAGTGGAGATGGCGGCGTTGTTGACCTTCTCAACGGCTCCGATGGAAACGAAGTGCCTGAGAATCCACCAACAATTGCGCTTCTTCCGCTTGGGACAGGAAACGCCCTTTTCCATTCTACTCACAAGGCTCTCTACTCTGAGCCAGGTCCAAGTCCACTCGTGCTTGGAATTCGGACATTATTCAAGGGCGCTGGTGTCGACCTTCCTGTATTCCGAGCCTCTTTCTCATCCGGATCTCATATCGTCAAGTTTACAGATAAATCCAAGCAAGAGTCTTCGGCTGCCGATCCAGATCAGCTTCAAAAGCAAGAGACTTCCATAACGCATCTTCAGGGAGCTATCGTTGCTAGCTATGGGTTCCACGCAAGTCTTGTTTATGAGAGTGACACTCCCGAGTATCGTGTCCACGGCGATAAGCGGTTTCACATGGTTGCTGAAGGGCTTCTGAAGGAATCTCATCCGTATGCTGCAAAGGTATCCATTCGCCGTCGTGGCTCCACTGCGTTCGAGGACATTCCTCGTGAATCACACGCATATGTGCTCACTGCTCTCGTGTCGAATATGGAGCGAAAGTTTGCGATTTCACCTGCCACTAAGCCACTGCAGTCACAGCTTCGACTCGTGCACTTCGGACCGATTGGTGGTGAACGCACCATGAGTGTCATGATGAAGGCTTATGATGAGGGTAGCCATGTTGGTATGCAGTGGCCTGATGGCGAAAAGGTTGGCTATGAGGAGGTTGATGAGGTCCAGGTTTCGGTTTTGGAGAATGACGAGAGATGGAGGAAAGTTTGTATTGATGGGACGATCGTCGAGATCCCTCCGGATGGGAGCATGGGCATCAAGATGCTTGGCCATAGTCTCTTCAAGATCGTTGCAAGCCCTGTTGTTCTAGAAGGCCGTTGACAGGCATGAACTTAGACTAAACAAAGAAGGACTCTCTCAATGACCTTTACTGGGTATTATCTAGTCTTGAAGTAGCTTCTTGACCCTCTTCTCCATGAGCTGTTCAAACTCATCAACACCATTCTCCAGCGTATTCATCTTTCCACCCTTCAACCTGTACACAATCCTTCTCCGCACAACTTCCTCGTCCTCGTCATCTTCATCCATCTGCTCATCCTCATCAACCGCGCCCTCAATCACGCCTCGCATGAACCATCGATCGTGACTGACCAGAATCACAGCACCCTCCCAATCTCTCAAAGCTTCCCTCAGCGCCGTCACGGTCTCGTAGTCAAGATGAGTTGTTACTTCATCAAGGACGAGGCAGTGAGGTCGTCGCCATAGAAGGCGAGCAAGCTCACAACGGACAACCTGTCCTCCTGAGAGTTTACATAGAGGCACATCTGAGGCAATTCGACCTGGAAGACCAAGTTGGCCTAAAAGTCCACGGAGGTCTCCTTCTGAGAGTTCACCTTCGACTTCTCGGGTGAGAAGAGCGAGAGCTGTAAGTGTTGGTTCTTCACGCCCGAGAGACTGTAGTGCCTCCACAGCGTGCTGTGAGTAGTACCCCAGCTTCAAACGAGGATGTGTTGTAAGAGTTCCAACTGTTGGCCGAGTCTCTTCAACAAGAAGCTTGATGAGTGTCGATTTGCCGGCGCCGTTGAGACCAAGAATACCAATACGGTCTCCCATACCAACAGAAAGAGTGATGTCCTGGATAACAAGCGGTGTCTTGGCCGAATACCGGAACGCAACTTTCTCAAGAGAGATCAAAGCACCAGGGAAGCGCAGGTCAGGCGGTTCAGGCAGATTTACCACGACAGGACGATCCTCAGGAGGAATATCGATATCTTCGCGCGCTGTTAAGTGATAGCCAACAAGATCTCGGTTAAGCTTGAAACGACCGCCCCTGGCGTTGACTTGCAAACCCCAGCGGTTATCAAGCTTCTTCTGACGAGATTTTGCCTGACGAAGTTTATTGGTATCGTCATTGGCCTTGCCGGCTTTCATATTGGCAACGATGGACTTTTCAATGTGTGCCTTTTGCTTATCCTGAGCTTCTTTCATGGTCGTAAGCCATTGTTTACGCTCACTTTGTGATGCTTCGTAAGTGGGAAGGTCGCCATGGAAGTAAGTTAGTTGTTTGTCTTTGAGGATGAGAAGATCAGTGCAGAGAGAGATAAAGTCCCGATCGTGCGATACCAGAATGAGCGTTGGTGGGTTCTCGGTTTCTTCTAGGTTCTGAAGATAACGCTGAAGCCATATGATTCCCAACAGGTCAAGGAAATTGGTAGGCTCGTCAAGGATAAGAATATCTGTCTCTTGAACCAGAGCTGTGGCGAGAGAAGCACGCATGTGCCAACCTCCAGACAAACTTGAAATGGGTTTCTGAACGAGACTCTCAGAAAACCCCAGGCCAGTGAGAATTTTCTTAGCTTTGGACTCTATTTCTGATACGCGAGTTGGGTCAACTTGAAGTTGAAGATCAGCAAGCATATCGACTGCTTCTTGCGTCTCAGCTTGCAGAGTTTCAGGTGAAATGTCTTGGTTTGATTGCCCAAGCCTGTGTCAAGTCAGAGATGGCACAGAAACGGAGAGGGGAGGTTTAGATACAGTTCATTCGACTCAGCTACGACTTTCTCGAAGGCAGTCAAGGCCTTGCGAGCTTGCATACCACGAGCACCGCTGCGAAGTCGAGCATCTTTGTCAAGCCGGAAGAGACGCTCTTGATGCTTTTTGTGCTTCAGAAATCTTAATGCTTTGACTGGAGTGAATGGATCAGAAGCATTTATTCCTTCTGTTAGATCTATATAAAGCATTAGTATGATTGTCAATTGAGATTGTGCATGTTAATACCTTTGATATCCTGTTCAATGGCATGCTTGGCTGTAGCCTTTTCAATGACTTGATCCAGCACAGATGCTTTGTCTTCACTACTGATATCTTGCTTATCCTCACTCTTTTCATCAGTCAGTCTCGTTTGCTGTAGAATAGCAATTCTGGTCTCTTCTGGAATGCCTGGTATGAGTTTCTCGGCGATGGCCTTTAGAAGTGCTAGATCATCGCTGTCAGCACCTCAAGTATGAAATGATAACCAAACATTCTTACTAGACTTTCCAGTTCCGTTGCGCCCAACAAGAGCATATCGTTGGCCTTCCTTAAGTCGAAGCTTGGCACCAGCAAGGATCTCAATGCTCTCGCTTTTCGCCTTTGCTTTTCCTTTGGCAGATGGTTTGTCGCCAGAAGTTACTGTAATGTTTACTCCTTCAATATCAAGCTACTGATGGTCAGTATTGAATTAAGTGATGAATTGGGTGACAAACCTCGCGATGATTGGTGATTTGAAAGCGCGTCTGTTTAGAGTTGCAGAGAATAGTCGCGACAGATTCTGATGCTGCCGATGTCATGATGGAAGTTAAAGGATGAACAAGGTGATAGGAACAGTTTGGGTGCACAAATGAAAAGACGAAAGGGGAAATTGAGTGAAAAGATGCAATCGCTGATGGCTCAAAGTTGCCCTGAAATCAAGGCTTGATGATGGTATTGTTGGTCTTATTTATCAATTCTTCAACAATAAAGATCTACATAGGTACACAGTGTATAATTTTCATACAATTCTCTTGGCTGTAAACTAGTTTCCCTATTCGTATGTCACTGTTTGCTTGAATTGTCGCCTCTAGTGCAATTGAAGTGCCACCATTTATGGTGTTACGAGTGACTCACGCCGAATGACTTGGCCCGACTTATAATTTCATGCAACTTAACCACGCAGAAATTAGAGAACAATTGATAAATCGAAACAGAAATGGCGCTCTGACTGACTTTATATAATTGTGGTGCATGATTGACTCATACTCTTTTGCCCTTCCCCGTATGGAACATTGTTGATGTTGTTTTTACTAACTAATGAATTAATTATATACCCGATTATCCTTGGTATCCTGGCTTACAGTGATTAAGCACCTTCCTAATTCTGCCTCTCCGGGCTGTCTTATCGGCTATGCCAGGATAATTACTCCCAAAATAAATAACAACGTTCATTTCCCCTCAGCTCCCACATATTCTCCTTCTTTCAACTCACTTACACTCTCATCTCAAAATGAACTCTTCTGATCCGTGCACCTCATCCATCGATGCCTCTTTCGGACCCTTCGTGGGTCCTGAATGTCGTGATGGCTTCGATTTCACTCTCGCCTTTGAACAATCTATTCTCGTGCTCTTTCCCGCCGCTCTTTTTCTCATCCTTGCTCCTATCCGTATTTTCCATCTTCGAACTGTCCCCATCAAAGTCAGCGGCCATCGTCTTCGAACTGTCAAATTGGCGCTCATTGCCCTTTTGGCTGTGCTTCATCTTGTGCTTGTCGTGCTTTGGGCTACGCGCCCTTCCAATTCGCGCCTAGACCGCGTCTCTATCGCTGCTGCATGTGTATCCTTTGCCTCAAGTCTGATGTCCTGTCTCCTGTCTCGTGCCGAACATGCCAAATCTCCTCGTCCATCATCGCTCTTGAACCTGTTTCTTGCCGTGTCTTTGCTCCTTGATATTGCGCTCCTTCGCACACTCTGGCTCGCTCCTATGGGCACGGCTATTCCAGCTGTTTTTACAGCAGCCTTTGCTCTGAAAGCGATACTCGTCGTTCTCGAAGGGTGGAGCAAAGCTCCGTATCTCGTCTCCGGCTCCGGGCCCCACTCTCCCGAAGTCACGGCCGGACTCTATGCCCGGGCCATTTTTGCGTGGGTGACTCCGTTGCTGTGGATGGGATTTCGGAAGCTTCTACGACCGATGGATCTGTTTGAGCTGGACGAGGATATGGGTTCGGCAGGACTGATTGACAGGTTTTGGAGGCATTGGCATAACCAGAAAGGTTTGTCTATTTCCTTTCTCTTCGTAGATAGCTATATAGTATTATACTTTAAACTCTTAGTGATGTCCATGTACTAAATGCTGGCTTAGCTCCGGCTCGCAAACACCGACTGATCTTATGCTGCCTCACGACTTTGCGACGGTCTATCATTGCTGTTGTTCTGCCTCGCCTGGCGCTTCTGGCATTCACTATATGCCAACCGCTCATCCTCAACCGACTACTCGTATTTCTCGACGATATTTCTCAGCCCATCAACATTGGTTACGGCCTCATCGCAGCCTATGGTCTCGTTTACTCAGGCATTGCTCTTTCTCAGGCACTCTATTGGCACCGCAATGCTCGTTCTGTCACGTCACTGCGCGGAGTTTTGGTGTCTGCCGTCTTTTCCAAGGCTACCGATCTGAGTATTACGGCTACAGACGACTCTGCAGCTGTGACACTAATGTCGTCTGATGTAAGGCTACGACAACCATATCCAGATATTGGACTGACTGTTTGTTAGGTCGATGTTATTGTTAGGGCTGTTAGAGAGATCCATGAGTTCTGGGCAAACATGATACAGCTTGCTATAGCTACTTGGCTTCTAAGCACTCATATAGGATATGCTGCCTCTGGGCCCATCATGGTCTCACTGATTGCCTTGGTTGCCACATTTCTGGTATCGCCTCTGGCACGCAAGTATCAGATATCTTGGCTAGACAAGACCCAGAAACGAGTTGGTTGGTATCTATATCTCTTAGCCTGCTAAGGAGTAACTAAATAACACTGGTTAGGTATTACTTCTGCTATGATTGGGCATATCAAGAGCATCAAATGTTCTGGCCTGGCTCAAAATCTATCTGGCACCATCCTCGGTCTTCGAGCAGATGAGATCAAAGCATCACGGCCCTTTCGAATCGTCAGTAGTGTCACTTCTGCGATTGCTCAAGTCCCATTGCTGATGTCTCCGGTTGCTGCCTATGCTCTCTTTCAAGGCGTTGCTTCGGACTCCAACGAAACTCTCGATACTGCAAGACTTTTTTCTGCCTTGTCACTGATTATTCTATTGGCACAGCCACTTTTCTTTATGTCTGAGGTGATTCTCGATATGAGTGCCGCTTTAGGTGCTTTCGAAAGGATACAGACTTTCTTGAATCAGGAGTCACGAAGAGATCGTCACCAACAACAACTGGTCTCAGAGATGACACCCGAGCAAAGAGAAAAAGACTTTGTCGAGCTTCAAATTCTCAGGCACACTTCGCTGCCACCAACAACAGACCCAAACCTCGGTAGTGCTGTAATTGAAGTATCTAACGCCAGCATCTCGTGGTCTGGAGAGCGCCCTCTTCTCCAAGATTTGACATTTACTGTTGGCCGGAATCAGCTTACCCTCCTTCTTGGTCCAGTAGCGGCTGGTAAAACTACCCTACTGAAAGCGCTTCTCGGAGAAGTCCCATATACGACCGGGAGAGTCAAAATCTATGGGAAGAGCCTTGCTTGGTGCGAACAGAGTCCCTGGCTTCTGGTATGCTTACCCGATATCTTTTCTTGCCTCCAATCTAACGAGACAGAACCAAACAATTCGTGAAAACATCATCGGCTACTCCCATTTCGACCCTGTTATTTATCAAAATATTGTCAAGGCATGTGATCTGGAGAAGGACTTTAGCCAACTTGCTCAAGGTGATGATACCGTTATTGGCAGTAAGGGTCTGGCTCTCAGTGGGGGTCAGAAGCAACGAGTTGTAAGTCAACATTCGATAGAACATGGGTGAGATGCTGATTTGATAGGTTTTGGCTAGAGCTGTCTATTCGAAACCTCAAGTTGCCCTCTTTGACGATGTCTTCAGTGGGCTTGACATCCAAACCGCCCATACTGTGTTTGATAACCTCTTTGGCGAGCGGGGTTTGCTGAAGCAGTGGAATACGACAACTATTCTTGCGACTCAATCAGGTAAATCAACCAGTAAACTTTTAGAACTTCTCTAACTTGCCTACAGTTGACTTTCTCTCGTCCGCCGATCTTATCCTTTCCCTCGACAATGAGGGACGACTTTCCGAGCAAGGCACATTCCATGACCTTCAAGAAGCTGGAGGATATGTAAAGTCTTTACTCAAGGACAGCAAGAACCATGCGAGTGAAAAATCAGAACCTGTGACCGAAGATTACATCGAACAGAATCCTAAGCGAGCACAAGCAACCCCCAAGCAAGAGAACGATGAGGCTGATACACGCCGTCAACGTGGAGACTCAACCGTCTATAGATACTACTTCAGCAGCACTGGTGGTCTCTTCGTCATAGTTCTGCTAGTGCTCGAAATCATCTGGGCACTTCTCGAGAATTTCCCCAGTCAGTCACTTAACATTCACTAATTGTTCGAAATACTGACTAAGATTAGCAATTTGGCTAATGCTTTGGTCTGATGACAATGCTAAAGGAAACGATCGAGCGGGTTACTATCTTGGTATTTATGCTGTTCTACAGATTACCGCAGTTGTTTGGTTCGCAGTACTTATATGGTAATACTTAGAGATCCTTGCCAGATATAGTAGATACTGACTACTGTAGGTTTGTTATTGTCTTGGTAGCGGCAAAGTCTGGTACTACTCTCCACAAGAGATTGTTGTCAACTGTGATCAGGTAAGTCTCCAGCTTCATGAGGTATGAAATACCAGTTGACCCTCTAGGGCTCCTTTATCTCTCTTTACCACGACCGATACTGGGTCTATCACGACAAGGTAAGGTTATTTAAGGAGAGGTCACTTGGAAAGCTAACACGACCAGATTCTCGCAGGATATAGGAATGGTCGACAACCACCTCCCTCTTGGTCTAGTTGTAACTCTTGCCAGTAAGTTAACCCTTCATAACATATACTCAAGAGGGCCTCACTGAAAGCGTAGGTTTCTTCGGTGCTATTGCTAAAGCCGGCCTTCTCGCCTCTTCAACCCCCTACATAGCAGCTGCATTCCCTCTGCTTGGGGCTCTCTATTACTATCTCCAGTGTGGCTATCTACGCACCTCTCGTCAACTTCGTCTCCTCGATCTCGAAGAGAAAGCACCTTTGTACACGCAGTTCCTCGAAACACTCTCTGGTCTCGCAACCATACGGGCCTTTCGATGGAAAGATGCAGTTATTCAAGCCAACCACTCTCTCGTAGATCGCTCGCAGAGGCCTTTCTATCTCCTTATGATTGTACAGCGCTGGCTCGTCCTCGTGCTCGATCTGACCACTGTAGCTCTGGCTCTCCTTCTCGTTGGTCTCGCCGTTCGTCTCCGAGGAGAGGTCGATGTGGGCTTAACGGGTGTATCTCTCGTCCAGTTAATCTCGTTCAGCGAGACAATCAACATGCTCATCCAATTCTGGACATCGATCGAAACGTCTATAGGTGCTGTGGCTCGTATTAAGCAATTCGCTGAAGAAACTGGCGAGGAGAACTTGCCGGGAGAGAGACACGAACCACCGCTTCAGTGGCCGGATAAGGGTGCTATACATATCAACAACTTGACGGCATCTTATGGTGATGGAAAAGGAGAAGTTATTAAGGCCCTTGATGCCGTCAGTTTGGAGGTCAAGGGAGGGGAGAAAGTAGGTATTTGCGGTCGCACAGGAAGGTCAGTATTTTCACCCAAAGTTAATTCCCATGCCTATAGCCAACTAACCACCTTCTGCACGCAGTGGTAAATCGTCGATTTTTCTCACTATTCTTCGACTACTAGATCCTTCTGCTGGTAGTATAACTATCGATGGCATCTCTCTATCTTCTCTGCCTCGAGAGACGATCCGTAGTCGTCTCATCACTCTGACGCAAGACCAATTCATCCTCCCCAGTACAGTTCGACACAACGTCGACCCACTAGGTGCCTACTCCGACGACAATATCAAGGAAGTTCTTCGTCTTGTTGGCCTTTCTGATGCCATTGAACAACACGGAGATCTGGATGCTTCGTTTGATGAGGACGCGTTGAGCCATGGCCAGAAGCAGCTATTCTTCCTAGCAAGGGCAGTCCTGAGGAAGAATGATGGGAAAGTCGTTCTTCTTGATGAAGTAACGAGCAGGCAAGTCAAACGAACAATATAATTACGAGTTAGGGAACTAATAAAGCAACAGTGTGGACCTAAAGGCGGAACAGACCATCAAAGCCGTCATCGAGAACGAATTCAGGAACCACACCGTCGTGTTTATTACCCACCGCCTGAATGCCATCATCGACTTCGATCGTGTAATTGTAATGGACAAGGGTTGTCTTGTTGAGGTCGGTGAGCCAAAGAGTCTCCTTGCATCAGATAGCAAGTTCAAGGCTCTCTTGGCAAACGGACGTCGATCTGGAGCATAAGTCACGGATGAAATACTGGGAGAACACGTTTATTTTCATGAGTTTACTATCTATACGTCGTCTAAGGTGTCGCGTTCTACAACAATAAATCTTCCCTTGCCTGCTCTCATTGTTATAATGTGTCTTTCAACATCCTTAGCTGTCTGAACTCCTTCCCTATAGCTCAGTTTCTGGGACGGCATTGCATCGGGCCCAGGAGTCCACCCTATGTAGAGTCGAAGCTCAGTAATCTTGCCCCAATGATCGGCCCAGTTAACAAAGTCATGGCCTGTCTCAGCCATCAGGGCAGGGAACCAAGGACAGCATCCTGTGAGGTCAAGAAACTCGAGCGCATATAGATTCTTACTCAGCATGCGCAATACGAGTAAAGCCTCACTCCAATCGTGGTCAAGCGAATGTGAATAGAGGTTCGTTCCGCCGTAGGCAAGACGTCCTTGCGGACTCGAAACAGTGGCCAGACGAGACCTCGGTGTTAAGCTTGGCTCGGGCCAATATGCCAGACTCAAATGTGTAAGCGTGGTAAGCTTGGAAGACAAGGAAAGAAGCTGCTTCCATGATGCGGATGAGGCATGCCTAGGATGCAAGGCAAGTGAAAGGTGGGTGAGGTTGGGCAGCAAAGTCCGGGGATGGCTTGGAATACTCTCGGGATCATCCCAGGATTCTTGTAGTCCTGCTGCAGGTTGATCATCTCTGGCAGGAAACAACAGGTCACTGATTTCTTTCAGCTTGATTGACCGGCATGCGGAGCCCGAAAGATCAAGGTAGTTAACTTCGAGGTTTGAAGCCGTTAAACTATCCAGCTCACTCTCATCAAGAGTATCTGGCGGTGGCAGCAGAATAACTTTGAGATCATTCAACAACAGCCCAGTCTCACTTGCGATTCCAACATAGCGGATTAGAGCTGCTTTCAAATGGTTGGGCACAAAGTACAGATGGTACTGATTGTACACTCTGTGGAAAGCCCACTCGTATGCGAGTTTCTGCAGCACAATGTCTATCAGACTTCCACGCTCCGGGAGATAAGTTCCCGGTAAACAAGTATCTTCCAACCTTCTTGCCTTCAACCGCGACTGGCTCATGGAGGAGGCCTCATGAGCAGCATCCGATGAATTGCGGGCGACCCAACTCCTAGGCGGAGGAGGACCAGCGGGGAGTCTCCGACCATTGCCATCGAATCTCTGACGAACAAGACGGCGAGGGGCGGGGGCCGGTGTGTCTGGGATCTGGAGTATCTCTCTGATGGCCGGGGGTACACTGGGAGCACCTGCAGGCAGGGCTGACTGCAAGCTAGAGGAGGGGTTGATCGAGGTACGACGCAAGTTTGCTAACAATTCATTGACGCTTCGGGAGGGCCTGTCTGCTGCGTATTACTTGTGAGACTCTTGGCTACCACGCGGTTTGAAGATATGGGGGAAGAAAGAAGGGGAGGGTTTCGAAAGGAAGCGAACCGAGAGGTGGCCGGAGGCCGGGCGATTTAGAGGAGAGTACAATAGAGTCAAGTAGAGGGAGGGGCGTGTGCTTGTGTCAGTCCAGCTGCACAGGTAGAATTGTACAGCATAGAATAGCAAGCAAGCACTGCAGCACTCACCAGAGCTATTCGTCGATGTTGACGCAGTCGGAGAAGCCGTTGAGACTGGCTTGAAGGACTTGATGTGGTTCCTTTTCTTCGGCATGCCCGGGGACAAGCAGTATACTTCGCTCTGCTGCTGCTTCTGCCTGCACGGTGAAGCTGGAGCTGGAGCTGAACCTGGGGAGGAGTGAGAGGAGATAATCAGTTAATCGAGGTGCAACGTCGCGATGAGGGTATTTGTCTATTTGTCTAGGATCGTGTATCAGTCAGTCTCGATGAGTCAAGTACCGTAGACGCCCATCGTCTGCCTAGGTAATTGTGATCTCGCGTGGCAGTGACTGACTGAGTGGGTAGAGTGAGAGTCCAATTTGACCGAGAAATGATGAAGGATCGAAAGAGTCATCATCATCAATGAATGGGTCCCTCATGAGTCCTCAGGTAACCAACAATTACGTCTTTTTTTGCCCATGACGGCAGTTCCAGACTGGTCTTAGTGTCCCCACAGGCGCCAAGCCACTGCCGATGGTCGCTCGCAAGTCATCGGACCCCTGCCCGCTGCCACGATAGTGGATGACTGAGGCGCTGGACATCCATCCAATGGCTCAGGTTCAGTACAGAGTAGGTAAGTACCTAGAAGAAATCCATGGATAGGCATCAGAGTGAGTATATTGATGATATCGACAGATTTGTCAAAACAGTGACAAACATGATCACAAGATTACCAATATTGATCATTTGACAGAATCTTCCAATAAACTTGCAATCAAGCAAAGATACGTCCATGCACTCCATGCCTCACTTTCACTCATTCGGTATAAGACAATCAACAAATGAGTAAAACATTGCGGGGATTCGACAATCCATGTAAACCTGAATCACCATGCCAAACAATACTGCATGGCCTCCAATCCTGTTTGCTTCTTTGTACTCTGTAAATCAACCCTTTCATGGGTTATTCAGGACCAAATGCAAATGCTAATGCAAATGCAATGCCGTGTAATAACTGCACTCTCTTGCCGTGGCTTTTGCCTTGGCCAGCCCCACTGGCGATGATGTGCATATGCTATGCTCGCTCACTCACTCACTCACATAACCTTGACTTACACAACTGCGCTGGTCTAGGATTGATACGGACGCTATTATAGTGTACCAATCGCTGTTCTCAACCGTCAACCCTTGAAATGGGGTCTATTATTATCTTGCATCAGCATCTCCGAGTCCTTGTCCATTGGTGCTTAGCTACTGCGAGCCATGAGCATGTCAGTCAGATTATTTCGTAAAGAAATCTGATGCAACAGTTATCAAGGGTCTTGGATGAGTTGAGTGCGTACAAGCCGGAGCAGGGGTCTTAGATAGACTGTTCGGATACCTGCATACCTCAAGAGTTGGAGCATTAGCCAGAGAACTGCCGCTCCATCCATCATCCTGCAATTTCTGTTGGTCATCTAATCATAGAAACAGTTATCTGTCACCGCTAGATTGTCTTGGCCATCTTTGCTTACGCCAAAGACTAATGCTTCAGAAAGCAATTGCCAACACGGCAGTTATTCGTTGCCACACCGTGATGGGGGGATCTCCATCCTGGAATGATTAATCAATGGTTCCTGGATTGTTAGGGCGTTCGTCTCAAAGGCGCCGCCGTGAACTATGGACAGCTGCGTGCCAAGTTTCATCTACGAAACTGGAGGGTTGCACAACTTCCTTTGCCACCCAAAGTGCATAAAATCCTAGTCTGGGTTATCGATGGTCATGCTTCATAGGATACCGTCATGACCATATTCAAGAGGAGAAAAGATTGTTTGTTGATTTTCTCACCAAGTGACAGCTGTCTGTTGCTAGTGATGACCGGTGAGCAACAGCCGAATCTTGTTGATTGGAAGTAATCCATTTCAAGTAGTGGCACGGCAAGTAGATCAACTCTGATAGGCAACTCGCGATGACTACTCTGGCACAAAATTCTAGCATCAAGCTGTAAAGACGCATAGAACTCTTATCTGAGGCCTAAGCCAAGTTTGCCTTGCCAGAATGTTGTAATTTCCCCTGGTTCATGATTAATTGGTTACCATATTAACATTCATTTGTACGCCCAAAATCCTACATGTCTCGCAGAAGGGCGTTTTCAAAGAGACCTTGGCTGCTGGCTCATGCTCAGAATGCGGGAGGCCCAGTCTCAAGATCCCATAACGGATCCAAAGAGAAGCATCCGGTAGAGGAACACCGCAGAGGGCCCACTTGTTGGCCAAGGCCTCCTTTTTTGTTCCAACTTCATACTCTTCAAGTTAGCTCACGTCGTTCGGTTTGACAAGATGCTCAATTGGGAAAACAGAAGCGAACGAATCTAGCTAACCAGCCCAAAATGAAGCAGGAAGACGGCTATGCAATCCCGAACAATCTAACAAGTATTCTCCGGTGTTCCATCATGTCAGGAATGATAGTCAAATTGATATTGGCTGTTGTATCGAGATTTTAAGTAGATACGGGATGAAGGAATGCTTGCAAGGGACAGTCAGTTGAGGGTGGCGATAGAAACCCCCAGCACATCCAAATCACTTTGAGAGGAACTTAGAGACCGTTAACATGAGGTATGGGCTCAAGTTCTCTTTACCAACGCATTTAATAATTGCTTGAATCCTCTCCAGTTATTTCCTTTCTTGGCTGCAGACAACGGCGTCTTATCCATACTAACAAAATAGCCATTTAGAGAGACAGCCAGTACCGAAACCAGAGAATTACTCAGGAGGTATAGGGTGAATCCTTTCATGCAGCTATGGTTTCTTCGGACAAAGGACTTATCCCCATTAGGAGTAGAACAACTTCACCCAAGGCGGATTTTGAGGTGGAAACTCATGTCAAGTAATCTTCACTATCTCTCCTCCTTTAGTCTGTCTTTGTTCTGCATCTATTGAGTTATGTGCGACACAGAAACGATCTCATGCGTTCTTGTTATCAAAAAGATGGCAGTGTGTTACCATGGATCGTAAGCCCCCTTTGACTGAAAGATGCCTGCTTGCTCAGAATTTGTTGCAAAGTATATTCTGTTCATATGGAAACCCCTTACCTCTTGAAGCAACTATACTACATGTCAGATCTTTTGTCCACTTCCAGATTACCAATAAGGCAGGCGATGGTAATCTCCGTCTGCGCTGCAATTCTTAGTCTTTACCTGATGTAACAGAGTCAAAAGGTTAAAGTACCTTTGCAACTACTCCACTGACGCATGTTCTGAACCAACAAAAAGCCTCATATTGGTACTAGTTTCAAGATTTTGGTAGAATGTTCGAAGAATTTACTTTAGGCAACTAGATAAGGTTCATTAATGGTGTTGGGTATCCGAACATAACAACAAAACATTAAGTGACTGTGCTTTATAAGCTGCAATTATACCTTGAGACCATTCAATCGGGATCGATAAGTCAAATCAAAGGCTTCTGATTGGACTTGTGAGTGTGGAATGGGCACCCTCGTCCGGGGCATACGTAGGATCTTCACAGGGGACATCAAGGCGCAGACAGGTAAGGTTAACTTACATCAGAAGGTGAAATAAAGAATGGATGGCTCGAGTGGATCAAGCGGGGAGCCCACACCGTTGACCTCTGACAAGCGGCAGTCGAAAGGCGATCAAATGGGGGCGCTGAATGGCGGGGCATCCACTACCGCGCTGTGCCTCCAATTTCCATGGTATGGCCGTCTCAGCCAATGGCATTACAGGCTTCTTGGCTTAGACAGCGAAAGAGCCATGTAGGAGGTGGGGAAGGCTCGACCGGTCAAGGGCAAGGACAGCTCAACTGCCCCGTGCGTGACAACTTCGCTTGTTGCCGCCTTTCAACCCCATCCATCCTCAGACCTCAACCTTCACTAAGAGCCAACCTTGACCTGAGCGTCCAGTCCCTCCATCCCATGCAATACGCTCGCATCTTCCACCAAGACAAGACACTTATGGCGCGCCCATTACGTATCTCTAATGGATCCTCTTACGCAGACTACGACCGGTCCCTTTGCGGCCTTTCACCATCTGCCATCCGAGCTTTGACTTAGCGGTAGCGAACGTTGCATCCGCCCATGATCATTGCAGCTTTGATCAAGATCAGGACTACGCACGAACACTACCCTACCCTACCTTAGCATCGGGTTGCCCAGAGAACTGGGTCCAAAATAGCACCAGGCTGACATTTGCTCTAATTAGCACTGGGCCAGCCAGATGCGGTGCACACAAAGCCTGCCGGCCCTTGCTGATTTGTTCCAGCCTTCTGCCTGCATCCCACCAAATTTCAGGGATTCTTGACATTGGATCCAAAGATGGCCATGACCAGAGTTTCATATCTGCTGTTCACGCTCATATGTAGAGGCCCATACTGTTATTGGCAGGTCCAGCCTCAACCTGTCTTGTCTGTTGGTGCAACACCCTCCTGTAGTTTGGGTGCACCACTGGCCTGCCTCTTTGCCTATGGTGTCGATTTCCTGCCATCACTGCCGTTGGTATTGCTGCCGCACTGAATCACTTACAGCACACTCCTGCTTGATGATTTTGTATCACTGTCTCGCTGCAGCATGATCGTGCCATCTTCAGCCTCAATCAGCATCCTGCAGAAGCAAAAGGAAGGTTGATCAACTTGAAAGTCTGGGAACAGTCATATGTCACATTCCACAGAGATCTAACTGGAATCGCGCCGAACGGTCAAAACTTTCTGGTCTCATCAACTGTTGCAAACCCGCGCGCTTGATACTTGTAGCAGTTCTTTCAACGGCTTTAGTTTCACCACCCCTTTTGACTACAACAATTACACCGCGGGCCACAGCCGTTGGTCTGAAAGATACTCTCAATTGACGGCCCGATCCGACTCAAAATTCGACCCTCATTCTCATTCGTCATGCCTTCGTTTACTCGTACCGTCGGTCTGCGTCTTATGGCTAACCACGCTTTACAAGACAAAGCAATGACATGTCACCCTTTTCATCGGCCCCCTCAATATCACCAGCACCAGGTATGTATTCAGACACCCCATGTACATAGTAAGCGCGACATGCCGCCATTGGTGTCGGTATAAGCACCTTGTACTGGCCAGCTCAAGCCCTGCTAGACGGAAACCAACACCGGCATCAGATGGCCCCAATGATGCTTTATCGAGAACACGAGACCTTTCAGCTTGAAAATTCGCAAGTCCATGAGCTCTGCCGCGTCTTTTTCTCAGCAAGCTAATAAGCCCTTGGGCCATGATATGGACCTGCGCCGCCCCCTCATCACTTCGGGTACGGAGGTGTCTTATTGGCCCGTTGACAATCTACGCAACCATCAACGCCCCTTCGGAACTTCTGATCGTGAAATCGATGGCCCTTTATTTCGACCTGCTCCACATGAACCTTCGGTATTGCCCTGGCCTGGTCATAGCATCAAGCCCCCACCAATAAGCCGTTGGCCGTCGTCTCCATAGATTTCGGTCTCCTGCTGTCCCAGAAGTGTTATGCCGCATCCACCGTGCGTGGAGATGAAACCTTTATTCGGTCTCACGTGTCGTTGTGTAAGGATGAATGGGGCCTTTAAGGCCTGAAACATAGCCTGGGTATCTGACAGGGGCCCATCGATCTTTCTTCGCCCTACTCTAGACAAGTATGTCGAGCATCAGATGTCATGGCGTCAGGGTTGAAAGCCACCCGGCCATTGAAGTGTGCGGATGGGGCTGACAAGAACCGAAAGCTTGAACGTTGAGGGGGTCATGCCAATCATGGTTGGTTGGTGCCTTGATCACTTGGCGACTGTGCCTTCATCCGTGGCCGCACTTGTATGTGTGTAAAATTTCCGAAGAAACATGGTCCTAATTGTCGATCATTGCATCAATCGCCTCGCTATCGAGCAGACGGTTCTCGCCGCTGCTATTCCCTATGTCTGTTATGGGTGGGGGTTTCCACGCATCTCGACTTCGTATCATGAATGAGTCTGCCCAGGAATCAAGCACTTCAATCACAGTGGCTGGCTTCTGTCCCTCCACCGTACAAACCTGGGCTGCTCTGCGGTGTTCCGTCTATGGCGTCTTTCTCGTCAAAGCAGGACCTCTCCCAATCAAAGTCTTGTTTGTGGCGTATCGTAGAAGCATTGACGGCCGGGTACTTGCATACTAATGCACTCGTACTGGCGCCCGGAGTGGATTATAATGGTCTTCAGGCTCAGAGCAGCGTCCAAGGCCATACCTACTTGAAGCACCAAGTCTACAAGTGCCACTTTGTTATGTCTTGAGGCTGATCTCTGCGTCCGCCTTTCAAGAGTAACGAACCAACTACAGTGTATACAACGAATTGGGCTCTGTTGATCGAGATTAGACTCGGCGTATGCATCTTGTTCTCGGCGGCCAATATTCGTTGCCGTCTTGCGGCCCGTGAGCTCAATCGGGAATGAATCTAAGCAGGGCTCTTAAGGCCTTTGCTTGGCCCAGATGGCGAGAATCGTGGAGGATTTACAGAATAGCCCTGCACTTGAACGCGGCTTCCTGCTTCTGATTGTTACCGTGGGCTCCGTTAACATCGCGGCTCTCCACCGCTGCCGGTCATTTGCGGTTGGGCCATCCATACACCGCTACGACATTGTGGGAACATTTTTGACTATCTATGAGATACTCAGAAGTGTATCTTTTCCATAGTACTGGGGATTCTAGGCTCCCCATAATTTGCATGTCTCCTTCCCGTTGTCTCAGGCTCTGCGCAACCTCAAGTCCTCCCCCATTCAAAGTCCCTGCCCCAGCCGGTGACCCCGAGTCTGCTATTATTTCTTCGAGACTTTCGGCAGGCTTCCTGCTTAGGACTTAGCGCCTTTATTTCTGCTTCCCACTCAGTCCTGTGCTACATGTTCTCATAATCAACCCCCTGGAGCCTCTGGATTCTAAGTTCTCAGTCTATTCCTGTGCGATCCCAAGTCAGCCACCACCACTTGAAATCGAAGCGTGGGTATATAGACAGCCAGATCCTGCACTTGTGCGGTTGTGTCTTGTCTACAGCTGTTATCTCTGGCAGTTCACCCTTTCAACACTGCACTTGTTGTTTGTGACACCATTTGTCCAGCTATACCATCATCCGATCCGAGACCGAAGAGAACAGCACATATCGAATAACTTATTTGTCAAAAGAAAAACGAAAACACACCAGTATTCACTCAGTTTCTTGAGTAAGCCAAGGGTGAGACACGACTATTGTTTTCGACTTCGATGTTCATTATAAAGCCCCGATATCATTGTCATTCTTATCCCAAACGCGACTGAGAGACCCAAAATTGTCCGTCACTTGAACCTCTCTCGATCTATTAGCTCTTGAACTCGAAACTTACCCCTCTCAACTCATCGGTTGATGCCTGTGGATAGAGTCCCGCCCCTGAGCTAGAATGGACGGTTCCATGATGATGTGGAGTACTGCCTCCGAACCCATCAGTGTACAATCATACATTATTGAGGAGCGTTTTGTCGGGAATACAATGGGGTACAGCGGTCCATTTTTTGATACAGGCTGCTGGCCCCTATAGCTAACCTTGCTATCTCCCGAGTTAAAGGAACTGTTTGCCTGTTTATTGCTCACTCTCGCACTTACCTTGTCCCCAATTCTGATCTGAAACGCAATGTGAAGCTGATAGAATGCAGAATTTAGGCTCAAGAAAGAACAAGGAAGGAGGGTGCCGATACCCTCGTGAGTAACTGCAGCCGTACAGAAAGCAGATAAGTGGCTCACTTTGGCTTGAGGTATGTAACTTTACAATCCACAATATCCAGAAATAATCATATAAAATAAGTTGTTGTTCGGTCTCAGCTAACTATGAAGTCGCTAGCCGAGTGCATGATCCGTCCGACTGTCCCACTTGAGGTGCTATTCACTGAATGACAAAGACCGTGTTGTCTGTCGAAAAGTGCGCATGAGTTCTCAAATTCCCAAGGTAAGACTGTTTAGTACTGGTTCATGAGCATCCAAGTCTCGCCTGCGTTTGGTGTTCTAGTGCCCGGCCAGCATGGTCGGGATAGTGGGTTACACGCGATCTCTGCAAACTAAATGGTACGTATGGATTTTATCGTTTTGGCACTCGAATTTCCCCGAAATCTATATTTCCTAGTAGATGAAAAAGAAATGTCTACATGTATTGCCCCAGCTTTACACAGCTCTGAGCTGCTGGCCAGTTGTCATAGCATTCCCCAACCACCTCACGCCTTGAGGCGTTCGTGCCTGCTGGCTAGCTTGTGATAGGCAAGCATCTCTTAGGGAGAGCCGTTGTCAGAACAGGCCGTCAAGGAAGTCAAGCGAGTGCTTGCCCTTTGCGAGTTGTTAACGATGTCATTCGAGCCGTTATGTCATATTCTGCCGTGTTCTACATTTTGTGTTTTGTGTACCAAGACAAGCAAGCCAAGAATCTTGTCCATAACAAAGTCACTATCTGGTCTTCCGAGTTCCACAAGACGTACTTGTATGGCGTGTGAACGATAAGAAGCCAGCGCCTATATCAAACAGGAAAAAGGGAGCAAACAAACTTTCATGATTTCGAATATTTCATGGGATTACTTTGTTATCACTACTACAATTGACTAACACGAAACTCAGATCTTGATCGAGCAAATAAGTTTGCAGCCCACCATCACATCGTCAGGCTCTTAACATGGCTGAGCAGGTCTCCTCGGATCTCCTGAAGATGATCAAGGATTGACGTCGCAATCGGGGTCAAAGGCTAATCTGAAGTTTCTCAAACAGGACTACGAATCTTCGACGCCCACCATGGGCTACATGGATATGGCGACGCATACCGGAGAAATGAGGTCAGTCTTGTTCGCATATCTTCTGGCTGTTTTCCTGCGTGCAGTATTATTATTATTATTATTTCTTGATGCCGGACAACGTTACAACACGACTTTTTTGACATGTCTTGCTCCCTTTTTGGCAGTGGCTTCTTTTCTCCTATGTATATATGCACCTACTCTGTAGCAATCTTTTGTGCAGCTTCTGTTGAGCCAGTCATGTTGCACCTGGTAATTGCCCATTCACTTCACGATGGCAAGTGGTTCGGCCCTGTTCGCAAGTTGCGAGCTAGGAACCGGGGCCAGTCCAAGACTCCATAACCCAGCCAAAAAGTTATACCCATGTCGCCGGCGGCATAGGTCAAGTTCCATGTCCCGGAAGACTCACTATTGTATGTTCCTTTAAAACATCATTCTTATCTAACCTGCACTCTCACTCGCCGTCTCTATACACTTCTTCAGCTGCTCTTATGGCGGGCCTCAACCATGGTGGCGCCGTCATGCCAGGCTCTGAAAGAATGGATAGCCCTTAGCAACTCACTATAATCAACTCCCCTTGGCTATCGCTACAGAGCCACCCCTGTCATCTTTCGTTTCTTTTTGCTATGTCTTAGTTCATTCAACATGACCATGACCATTGTCTCTCTTAATCTCGAGGGAAACCCCGCCAGATTTGTGAAACCATCAACTGGTATCAGTTTCTTTCACACGATCCCCTCGCACGCTACCGAGCTATTTGCTGTTTTTTCCTGATCTTATCTACAAATTATCGAGAAGGTAGATGCTGGGCAGGGTTCCATCACAAACGGAGTCACTGGCAGCGAGTGCAGCCTTGTCAGCCATTTTTTGTCAAGCATTCCAATGTCCATTCTCTAATTATTACGCAAGATCCCCCAACCCCAGCCTCCCCTCCCCGGGCTCTTCAATAACCACTGTACTGTATCCCCTGTTGTTCCCGGCGTAGCGATCCCCTGCCGCGTCTATTCGCCTGTCGAAAATTCCCAAGCTGGCCAGTGAGTGCATGCGTCTCACAGGCTCTCCCGGTACTTGCTCGCTCGCTCGCTCGCTGGCAGCCCGTTAATTCGGATCTCTCTCGGTGGCTTGTCACAAAGCAATGAATAGTTCTCTTGGTTCTGACATTGACGCCCGGGGTGTGGCTCTCGCTACCTTGTCCGGAAACTAGTCCTAGTATCCTTCTAACCCCATCCCACCCGTTCATTGGCTACATTGCCACTTTGTTCGACTTTCTGCTTACTGCTACTCGCTGCCTACTCCTCCCCTTTCGCACGCCCACTACCTACCTACACTGCAGTCTGCATCTATTACTCACCTACCTATTCCATATTGACTACACGCCGCCCCGTGTCAGCGCCCAGCGCCAGTGTCAGTGCCGGTGTTATTGTCAGTGCCAGTGACAGTGCCGTGAGCTGCTGCATTGGCAGTCTTTGTAGCCTCTCGAAACTGCTCGGCGGGTTTTGGGGCACACCAGCCGCGGACAGTATTACCTGACGTGCACCTCAAGCTGTGACACAGAGAACACTGTATTTCCAGGACATGGCAATACAGCATCTCTGTGGCCGCGTCCTTTTGCCGTTGTCGCTGCCACTGCCGTACCGTAACCTACCTATCGACCTGACGTTATCGCTACTCGTTTCTTTTTCTTCTTCTTCTTCTCCTCCTGTTGTTCTTTGGTCAGCCTAAGGCCGTTTGTTTTGCTGATGAGGTGCCAGATACCCGCAAGAGGCCAGTACTTCTTTGACGATAGAACCCTCTCAACCTTCGTCACTCTTAAACTTATTCCATCCGCCTGTTCTCAGCTCTGCCGCGCAGTACCCCCAGGACGGAAGTGCCTTTTTCCAGTCTCAAGCGACTGGTCATCATCATCTCTATCCGGGTATAGACGTCCGCACTCGACTGGGCTCCAGGTACGCCCTCTTCTTTCTTATTCACTCTTGAAACTCTTAGCCCTCTCATACTCCTCCCGCTCTCACCACGCAGGTTGAGGATCACTTCGCAACCGCACACCATACCTCTCATATCTCACACTTCTCTTGTCTTTTTTCTGTGGTCCTCCTTCTGCTCTAACCACCTCGTCTCCTGTGTACAAGAATGACAGAGAAATGAGCTGGATTGGACCTATTTTAACACACATCACAAAGAAGCTCTATCGAGCATCGCAGACAGAGTAGGAACTGACTGCTGTCGACAGCAACACATCTACGACGGGGATGGCACATCCCTATCCCCCTTCACATCGTACCCCAGGCCTCCCGCACCCTGGTCCCCCGATCAGTACTCGAGAACAGTACGGTCCTGCTACGCCAGGGTTTAGGAGGCCTTCCGAGCACTCTGTACGATCACCCTCCTTTGCCACACAGCCAAGAGGAAGACATCCATTGTCGCCAACAACAAGCCCCAGCGCGGGTTTCTCGGCTCCAAGTATGGGCTCGAGCGGGTTTAGCACTAGGCCAGCCCAGCCCAGCATTCCTCCCCTGCAACCAGTTCATATGCTGGGGAGCCTCCAATACAACGACGGCGCAGGAACACCCGTCAAAGTAGACATCTCGGGTATCATTGACAAAGGTTTCTTCTTATCGGAGAATGAGTGGACTTGTTACCGGAGGAACTACTTTTCTTGCGTTTGCTCCTTTTCTCTAAGCCCTCACATTCCCAATGTCACCATTCAGTACACTGCTACTGGCTCAACGCAACCCGTTCCGATCTTTGGGTTCGCCATGTCTATCTCCGCAGTTGTCTCTGACAATGAGCAACACAACATCGAACTAGTACAGCATACTCCAAAGAGAGACAAGGGTCCCATAATGAAGCCTGAAAAGGTTCGGCTCAGTAATAAGCCCCCACAGACAAGCCACCACCACCATATGGGCATGTTCTCGGAGACGGTCGTACCCAGCCGCCCTGTATACCCCGACAATTTCAGCAGCCAGCCTGGGAGCCAACAGTTACCTACAGAGCATACATTCGAACGCATCCAATTCAAACAAGCTACCCAGAACAACGGGAAGCGCAGAGCTGCTCAGCAATATTACCAGCTGGTTGTCGAGCTCTGGGGCGAAGTTGCTAGTCAGAACGGCGGCGATCAATACGTCAAAATAGCTACACGTAAGTCGGCCAAGATGATTGTCCGAGGTCGCTCGCCAGGACACTATCAAAACGACAGACGCGGAAGCCAAAGCAGCGGACCTGGAGGATCATCAGGTAATCTGGGAGGCTACACTGTCGGCGGCGTACCCGACTTCAACAACTCGATGATGGGCGGTACAAGCTACGCGACTGGTGGCTTCGATACCCGCGGTAGCATCTACGGTGTCCGTCAGCACGATATCCCGCCCGAGTCGATGATACCTCCAGAAGATTCCAAGGCCATCGGCACGACCCGAGAGTACCAGTACTACCCAGCGCCAATGTACGAGGGGCAAAGCGACCGAATTGACATGTTCAATTCCCGTGGGGAACGCGAACACAACGTTGTGCCGCACATGGCGACCGGAATAGACATGAGTGGCAAGATCAAGCCTGACTACGACGGCGCCGCTCTGCCCAGCATCTTCCACCCACCGCCACAAATGAATGATCGTCCACCAGGACCCTTCGAGGGCAAGTCAGCGTCCAACGGGTACTATCCCATCCCATCATCGGGTATCAACATGACCATGACATCATGATCAGTTGCTACGAGATGTTACGAACACTACGGCATCGAAGTTGACGAATCGAAACGAGCGAGTGCATGACCGTAGAGGCGCATAGTTTGCAGAGTTAACAGACCACACACTAAGGCGTTAGGGAGTCAACCTGTGTCTTCAAAAGGGAAGCGGATTAAAGGCAAAATCATGGCGTGAACACCTGCATAGTCGGGAGCAAGAATATGAGTATGGCATTGGTATCGCATAAATTTAGGGTTTGAACCCAAGAATTTCCTTCGTTTGATAATATGTTGGCACTTTGCCATGGAAGTGGCCTTGATTATGGCAAGACAGGCAAAAAGGTTGCAAACCATAACGACATGTACGACATGAAGTTGGGAAGTCGATATGCCAGGCCTTCCTTGCTTGGCCTGTCGGCGACGAGTAAAAGGAGAAGGGCGAGAGAGATTGTAAGAGAAGCAGAACATCAGCAATGACAAGGCAACAACAACAGCAGCAGCAACAAAAACGAGGCGACAGGACAGGCAAGAAAACGTGAGATCAGCAGATCCTGTTTTCTTTCTCTTTCTTTTTCTGGGGGCGAATGGAAGGAAGGAGGATACCCAGGGATAGTGCATTTATTCACTTCTTATGACACATGGTTTCATCACTCTTGGACTTTTAAACTGAATGTAATTCTCGTCATTTTCACTTCTTTTCCTATCCTCTTCTTGTCCCAGGATACAGCAGCCTGTTGACTGTGGATAACTATTTTCATGTCTGATGATATGGCTAATGGCTTTCAAATCATGTCGGGGAAGTTGATGAGTACTGGGTAGCTTGCAGGATGTAATCATTGGTGGGGGGCTAAAGCATCAGGCGGGGAAATGGGCGTCGAGAGACAAAGAACAGTAAGGGCAGAGATGTGAATCGAAAGAGAATACGAGGCTAATAGGATCAACACACTGTCATGTCTGTCACATGCATGACTGGCTCCTAGAATGGTATCTATTCAATGAAAATCCGGTTTACCTTTGGTGCATACACTACAGTCACAGTGCAGTTGCAGTAGAGTCCAGCGGTCTGAGACATGCCTGATGAAATCTGATAGAATGCAGGGCCCCAGGATATGGCATGAATGAATGAATGATACATGTAGTTGGATGTAATGCAGCTTGGATGCTCTGACTTTTCGTCCAGCATGGCAGTAACAATTCGATAATTATGAATGAGGCTGGTGGGGCAATGATTGACTCGCAAGCATGTCCCTTTTTGAGTAAATGAAAATCAACAAAGGGACTGCAGCCAAGAATTCGAAGTCCTTGTCGGTCCTTAAACATGGCCTCAGAGTGTAGATTCAAGGTTGCAGGTGTAGATAGGCTATATCTACGATGAGAGGCGCATGGATTTCAACTAGTTCAGATGCAAGGGTGGCATGGCATGTCGTGGAGATACATCCGGGTCATCCTTGCTACGGATATCACTTTGGTATGCACAAACATGTATCTCAATAAAAATGGGCTATTAGTGTCTTGAGATTGAGGTTGTGTGGTTGGGGCTATAAGGTTAGTTCGTTTAAGGTTACCGTCCGCACGCTAAACACGTTTTTTTTTTTTTAACCAGCGGGAATGGGCCGGACCGCTAATTAATTCAGTGAGGAAAGCGCCTTGACGTTATGAGCTGAGTTAGTTTTAATTACTATCACGGGGATTGAGAGGAGATAAAGGGCTGAAACGAAGCTATAAACTTAGGTAGGGTCGCGACAGGCCGGGAGTACTGACTCAAAGCAGGCAATGACGCTTGATTATTTTTTCTCTTCTTGTCATTTCAAGGCGGAGACAAGACGCGAGATGATGGAATGAGGCTTGTCACGCGGAAATGATCATCTCATCCAGGTCCGTAGGTACATAAGAGCTTGTATCTCATGTACTGTAGTGACGCCTCAAAGAGAGTTTGGTTTGAGTGGATCGACGCTAGGAAGCAAAAGTATCGTGAGGTCTGGATCGGGGAGTGGAGTGGAGACTTAAGCGGCTCGGAGATTTAAATGCAGATTGCGATAAACAATTGAATCAAATGCTGCATATACGAATGAGACAATGTGGGCTCATTTTTTCGGGTTGAAACAGAGGAAAGAAATGTTTTTGTACAGCTTTGGTAGATTGTTGGTTCGGACTCGTTGGCAGAAAATCAAACGGAACCAACTGAACCACTGGAACCTTGTAGGTACATGTGCAACAGTGGACAAGGAGGGATTATCAAGCGATCAATTTAGTGAACCTTATAAGGAGAACCCCTACACTTACAGAGGATGCAAGTATTTCTCGCATTGGTCTAAGCTTTGGGTTACTGGAGGCCAAGAGGTGTGATTGACTAGAGGATAGTAAAAGGCGGGAGATGTTAGATCGATCAAGTCACGATGTTACCATGTGCGTGAGTCAAAGAGACATGCGACATGAGGATTATTAATAGCCTTTTTATCATGATGGCCTACTATGAGAAGTAATGAGTTTGTTTTTGCAGTGCAGCAGAGACAGGCAAAGCAAAACAAGACAGACAGACAGACAGACAGACAGACAGACAGACAGACAGACAGACGAGACACCAACATATTCTACAGACACTGCACTCCTGGATACAAGTACAGACAGTCAGTACTTGTCTTATAACCTGCATTTCCCCCCCACCTCAATGTCACCATGTACCCGGTCGAGGCCTCTTTGCTGACACCTCGACACCCTTTTATTGTCGACCGAGGCGGGTTCTGCAGCCTCTGTATCCCGAGGTTACACAAAAAATATGAGCGACATGTCCGGATCTACATGCAGATTCTCACCCACTCATTCACGTGCATTCATCCAGGAATGAAGATGAAAATACGCCAAAGGCCGAAAAAGAAGACGAAGTCGCGAGTTTGGGTTTTCGCATTGTCTTCTCGCCTTTTCGGCCTTTTCTCTCGCTGTTATCAAATGTCTAGGAATTCTACCTACCTAATTCTGCCCCTCTTTTCAGCCGGGATCAACTTAACTATGATACAATAGTCTCCAATAATCGGTATTCTTTTCTATCTCCGGCGATAACGCACGCTTGGCACATTTCGATACGCTAATGCTCAATTTGCAAAAGCAAAAAATAAGAGAAAAGAGACAAGTCAATTTTAGTGAGACAATTAAAGGTCTCTTTTTCTTTTTTTGCTTTTTTCACTCTGCTGTCTCTGCTAATCAACGCCAAGAAACAATTGACCAACCTGGATTTGAGGCTTATGCAGGCCTTTCACCGGTGACCCATCCCTGCCTCCCTTGGCTTTGTCGACTCCACTCTTGAGGCCTTCCTCGGACGCCGGTTTGAAAGAACAGCCTACAGGAGGGACAAGGGACTTGAAAGAGGCCGGGGTCGAAGTACAGTATGTACATGGTCTAGGTTGGTGTGACTGGCGACGACGCGAGATTCTGATATGTGACAGTATAACGTGAGAAACTGAATACGACTCTTCCTTCACGAGTCAGTTGGGAAAATATGATATGATGTGATTGACAAAACAGACGATACCAAATATGTGTAGGTTTGAAGATATTGATATCAAGACATTGTCTAATAATTAGAAATATACATGTTTTCAGCTCATGCATGTTCATTTTGTCTCTCCCGTCTATGTTGATGCATATTCAACAATAGCAAAACACCACACACCGTAGACAATCAACTAACAAACCGCGCTGCACTTTCATACTCATACCCTCCAGATAGCATCAGCCATCTTAGCCACTATGCCCATCTCTGCCGTGTCGTGTACCCTCACTATATCAGCGCCGCCCTGAACCGCCGCTGCCACCGTCGCCGCCGTGCCCCACGTCCGTTGCTTCGGCTCCGTGACTCCCGTGATCTTACCGACAAAAGCCTTCCGGCTTGATCCAACAAGCCAAGGCAGACCTTGAAGCCCCGGCCAGTATCTCAACTCGTCCAGCCGTCGAAGAATCTCGAGGTTCTGCTCTCCCGTCTTGGCGAAGCCGATACCCGGGTCCAGAATCATGCGCCACCGCCGGATACCTGCTGCTTCCGCCGCTGCTACGCGCTCAAGAAGCTCAGAGGATATTGTGGGAATAAGTCCGTCTGGATACGAGGTTAACTTGGTCATGGTCTGCGGTGTCCCGCGCATATGCATCAGACAGATCGTCTTTTCCAGACGAGCGACGGTAGAAAGCATATCTGGGTCGAGAAGACCAGCTGAAACGTCGTTGATGATATCTGCTCCACTGGAGATAGCTTCTTCAGCGACAGATGCACGATACGTGTCGATGCTGATAGCTACATCACAAGCTTCAGGAAGCGAACGGATAAGCTGAACGACGGGCACGACGCGAGATGCTTCTTCCTCGGCTGATACTTCTGGTCTACCAGGAGCAGTTGACTGGCCGCCAATATCGATAATCGAAGTCCCGTTCTTTACTATGTTTACAATGGTCTGGGCGAGGTTGTCTCGGTCATGAAAACCTCCATCTGAAAACGAGTCTGGCGTCAAGTTGAGAATCCCCATGATATGGGTCTTGCGCTTTGCAGCAAGAGGCGTCAAAGAACCTGCTGTCGAAGAAAGCGGTGTCATGGAAGACAGTGGCTCGCCTAGAGGCAGCTCATTTAGATTATCCTGAATAAGCTTCCAAGGTTTTGTTGGATCCAATGATTTTGCTGGGATAAGCCTGCAACTCGTCGTTAGAATACCTTGATTGTGTTTATCTGTGCAACATACTCGGCCAGGGGTCTGAGGACAAACTCTCGCTCCAAGATACCAATATGGGGAATCTTGAGCCGCTCATGGTCAACCTTTTCGTCGCCATACAAAAGAATGTCCAAATCAATGTTACGCGGACCCTTGTCGATAACCTTCTTTCGTCCCATGTCATTCTCAATGGCTTGAAGTTGGTCCAGAAGAGCGATGGGGTCGAGTTCTGTCTCGACCTGGTGGATGGGTCAGCGCGGCAAGGCGAACGGACGTTTTTGATATACATACCTCACAAGCGCCATTGACGAAGCGATCCTGGTCGGTAACGTACATGGGCTCTGTCTCCCATAGACTACTAGTTCTCTTGACTTTGATTCCCCGACGGTCCATTTCATTACATGCCCGCTCAATCTCAGCGACTCGGTCTCCCATATTGCTTCCTAGAGCGATATACGCCGTCTTCTTTTGGGGTCCGTTGCTCCCACAGCCACCTCCACTTGCGCAAGCACATCCGCAAGCATTACGCTTAAGTCCAGACATGGCGCATCTCGCAAGAGGGCGAGGGCGAGGGCGCACAGAGCGGACGTAAGATCGCTGGTGAGGCCTTGTTGACGTCAACCAACATCGCGATGCAGTGGCGAAAGCCAGAACAGAGCTAGGAGAAGCATTATGGCCAGTGCTTCTGAGGCTTCGAATGAGCGGACGCGATGAAAGAAGAGGTTGTCTCATGATGAGTTGTGCTGCTTCTGCTACATGACTGAAGACTCGGGATATGTTGTTGAGTGAGTTCGGAGGATTGAAGCCGAGAAAATTTGCGTTAACGGGACACTAGGGGTGAGGATAGTGACTTCAACGATGTTAACAGCTAAAGGGCTGAGGTTTGAGGCTATAGTGAGTTTTGCTATGGAGACTTTGACGGATAAAATAAGCTGACGAGAGCGGCATAGGGCTGCGCGGTTGAATTCATGCATTTCCGAGCTGACTGTACGGGATTCTCATTCTATGTAGTCGTCATGATTCATGTCACGGGGTCTTTCGAGTCTCGGTCTTTGCTGACTGTTCTTATCGTTAGCGCCGAGAGCACATGTCAGAGACGTTGAACATGGGATGACCTTGATAGGTTACCTCAGGTTACCATTTCGGGTAGGTAGGCAGGCTGAGGAAAGTCAAAAGAAAAACAAAAGAATATCTCAAGTATTATTTTAGCAGGTGAATTCAAGATTAACCGAGTTCCATTACAGTCAGGCCACTTTTCCTACACTCAAGATTGTTAACGACTTCTACTCCTCTTTCGTCCCGAGGCATCTTCCCCGGATTCAAAGTGACACTATTCCCAATGCGGGAACTACTCCTTCTCCACACTCTTACTCTCCCTCTTTCGCCCTGAGACGAGACTCCAGACCTCGGCATGTGGTCCCTCCTTCCTAGTTTCTACCATCGCGAACGGTCCTTTTAACCTCTTCCCTGTAGAGCCCCCTCTCACTATCAGCTGATCCTTTTTATACCCCGGATTTCTTATCCAACGCGACTTTTTCTACTTCTTTATCAATCAATCTTGCTCCCATTTCCACCACCAGAAGCAAGAAGCAGTTCTCTTCAGTCGCGCGACACGATAGCATCACCCAGACAAGACAAGACAAATAGACACCATGGCCTCACCACGTACGTCATCACCACTATTCCCAGACTTCCAAGCAATCGCTAATATACTCCCTCACAGAGAAGCTCCGAACTCCTATCACAGATCTTTTCAAGATAAACCACCCCGTCCTCCTCGCGGGCATGAACGTTGCCGCCGGCCCTAAGCTCGCTGCCGCTGTCTCTAACGCTGGTGGTCTCGGTGTCATTGGTGGTGTCGGATATACCCCTGATATGCTGCGCGAGCAAATCGCTGAGCTCAAGAGCTTCCTCAACGACAAGAACGCTCCCTTCGGTGTTGATCTGCTTCTTCCCCAGGTCGGCGGCAGTGCTCGCAAGACCAAGTATGTCCCCCAGAAATTTGGGCCCTCGGCCCTCCAGATCTTATTAATGGAACAAAGCGCTAACATATGATCTCACAGCTACGACTACACCAAGGGTAAGCTCAACGAGCTCGTCGACATTATCATCGAGGAGGGCGCTAAGCTCTTCGTCTCTGCCGTCGGTGTCCCCCCCAAGGCTGTCGTCGACAAGCTCCACGCCAATGGCATCGTTTACATGAACATGATCGGTCATGTCAAGCACGTCCAGAAGTGCCTTGACCTCGGCGTCGATATCATCTGCGCTCAGGGTGGTGAGGGCGGTGGCCACACTGGCGATATCCCCACAACTGTCCTCATCCCTGCTGTTGTCGACATCTGCAAGAAGCACAAGTCTCCTCTCACGGGCGGCCCCGTTCAGGTCATTGCTGCTGGTGGTATCCACAACGGTCAGCTCCTCGCCGCTGCGCTCATGATGGGCGCTGGCGCTGTCTGGGTCGGAACCCGATTCATCCTCACTGATGAGGCTGGTGCCCCCAAGGCTCACAAGGAGGCAGTCCGCACATCCGGTCACGACGACAACATCCGCACCATTATCTGGACCGGTCGTCCCATGCGTGTCCGTAACAACGACTATATCAACGATTGGGAGACCAACCGTCAGGCCGAGATCAAGGAGCTCGTCTCCAAGGGTGTCATTCCCTACGAGGCTGATCTCGATAAGCTCGCAGAGGCCGCTGGCGATAGCGAGAGTGACGACGATGAGGACCTGTTGGACAAGTACCGACCTTACCTTATGGGCAAGTGCGCTGCTGTTGTCAACGAGCAGAAGCCTGCCAAGGCCGTCGTGGATGAGTTCGTAGACGACGCTGTTGCTTGGTTGCAAAGGGGCAACAAGATGATTGCTAAGCTATAAAGAACCTATTAGATACTTTGTCTTGTCATTTGTCCTTGATTTTTTAGTATATCTGTAGACTACGAGCATAGTCTGCTTGGATTACCGTTAGCAGCATCAACTGAATTGGAACATTCCTCATGATACATCTTACTGAACAACGAATCGTCGCAAGCTTGCTTCATTTCCATCAATACACGCCAATAAATGTGAAACAGCGTAGCGGATCAAAATGATACGTGTTTGATTTCATAAACTAGGAAAACATCAAATCTATTTCATACTAGAGTAACCAAGCAGTCAACTTTGACATCACATGTACGCCAGCTCCAAAAAAGCATCCCGACCTCAGATTCATGCCAAAGAGCATTTTCTCCGTGCGCCACGTTTCGTTCGATTATGATAATCGTATAGGCGCATGCCTCTTGTGGTCCTTCTCAACTGCTGCTTTTTCTCCGACAAGACACCCATCAATTTGAGCGGAAGTCATACCCCTATGCTCTCAACTTAAACTGGGAACAAGTTGCTTAGTTCCCGAGGTATGATCGAATGGCTCCCTGGAGTCGTGAAGACACCTCACCAGCCATTTGTGTAAGGTTCTCAAGATCGTCACCGGCTGTGATGCCAAACTTGCGCACAAAGTCCTTGGCGGCTGACTCGAGGTCACCGTACTCCTCCTCAGGCTCATCCTCTGGTCGGCCAAAGTAGGCGTTTGATGAGATGGCGGTTGCGCCTTCAAAGCCTTGGAGTCGGGTCTTAGCCTCAGCCTGAGCGTTGGGGTCGAAGGCGCCCTTTCCGAAGAACTCGTCGGATGAGATACCCTTCTGGGTGCCAAACTTGTCTCGAGCATAGCGCTCAGAGTCATCTGCAATTCAGTTAGCACCACTTTATGTGTTTATGTTTGTCGCAAAACTTACCAACAGCGGCGGCCTTGACAGGTCCGACGGAACCAAAGCCTCCGGCGTTCTTCTTAGGTGCAGCAGCAGCCTTGGGACCACCAATTTGTCCGAACCCAAGTCGGCCCATGCCCATGCCTAATCGCTCGACCTCAGCGTCAGACTTTTGGCGGGTATGCGATGAATTTGTGCCACGGCTGGGGCTGACGGGGGTGGGAGAGATGATGGCGGCACCTGAGCCGGAGGCATTCTTGGTCGCAGGATCCTCCTCAGCATCAGGGTCGTAGCCGAGTTTCGCAATTCGGTCAGCTTCCTCCTTGGCTTTGCGCTCCGCCTCGTCAAAGTCAATCACGTCGCTAGTGACCTTCTTTGCGCCGAGCTTGGTAGTCTTCTTGGCACCGAGGACATTGGCTTTTCGGGGACCTGTAGAAGTGGTTGTCTTGCGCAGGGCGGCAGAGGTAGTGATTCGGCTAGCAGCAGGCTTGTTCTCGCCAGTGGATGTTCGGGAGAGAGGTGAAGCTGTACGTGCGATATCCTTGCCGTTGCCTGAGTTCAAGAAGGGAGAGGGAGTACGACCAACGACAGGGGGGGTTCCGGTGCGAGAGACAGGAGGTGTAGGGCGCTTGATAGCAGGCTTATCCCAGGAAGAGAAGAAGTCATCATCGGGTTCGCCAGCGGGGGTGGCGGCGCCGTCGTCGGTAGCATCAGTAATAACAACCTCATTAGGGTACCTAGACAAATGTCAGCTGAAATCAGGGGGTGATGATTGCGACACAGAAACATACTCCTGGGCATCTCGCGCAGCGCGGCGCTTGAGCTCATCCTTATACTTGGTGGCGGCGTTCGATTGGTACTTCGTCTTAGGATCCTTACTGTTCAGCGCCGCGGTGCCTCCATTCTGCTGGAAGAACTTGGTAGCAGACTCATTGCCGCCGACCTTCATAACTCGGAGCTGATCCCATTGCCACTCTGTTCCAGCTCGTCAGCTCTGAAGTCGATTCTGGGGGGATGGGAATATGCTGGAGTCTACGTACGGTCGAGGTTGGTTGATCGCACGAATGAGATATGGACACCAAGGTTTCGATGGTTGGAGGAGCAGTCAAGGCAGAGGTAGATGCCAAAGGGGACGGATGTCCATGTAGGGTTCTTTTGGCCGCAGTCGAAGCAGATCTGATGGTAGGCGCAATGTCAGCTTATGTTTCCGAGACTTGTGCAGACATAGATATTGGATAAGTACCTTGTTCGCAGGCTTAGTCTTCAACTTCTCAAAGATCTTGAGCGACTGCTGCTTTGTCGCAAGGGCGCTCATCTTGACTATTAGGCCGTAATAAGGCGAGAGTATAGAGTTGACACAGAAAGGAAGTAACAGGAGAGGTCTCGGCACCGCGACAAGGAGTATATCTTAGCGTATTTGCGACGTGTCAAAGAGAAGACAGAATTGGAATGGGGGTATTCGTATTGCTTTGAGAAGACCAAGACAAGACACAACAAGAATTAAGGAGAAGTGTAGTCAAGGGCAGTTGTCGATAAGGTGGCATATCGACGGACGCTAATCCTCTTTGGGTTATAATTTGTAACCCCACCTCGAATTCTGCCCGGCGGTGGAGCCGCAACAACGCTGTGCCTCAAGCTTCTGGTCTTGAGGTTTAATAGCTTCATCGTATAATCAACTCACTACTATATAAGTCAATTGTCTTTGTACAATGGCTATTGTCGAATCGCCAGGATGAAACATACTACGACAAATCTCATTACGACAGGATCAACCGCCTTTCGAGGCATCCCATCTACACTACGACCTTTCCACTTCTCGAGATACTATGCGACACAACAAGGCTTAGGAGCGGCTCCCCAGAGCTCCAAATCGAAGCGAAGAGCAGTGACGCCGTTTAACGATAATGGATACGTACCTTGGACAGAATTGTCAGTAGCGGAGAAGGCGGCGAGAGCGACGCAGCAGAGCTTCAACTTTGGCATGATCCTTGTCGGTCTTGTGCTCACTGTAAGTAACCTTATGTTATAAGGTTTAGTGTTATAGCTAATATTCTACCTCCTCCAGGGTGGTGTCGGATACTTTCTATGGACAGACGTTTTCTCCCCCGATAGCAAGATCTCCAACTTCAACCGCGCGGTCGACAAGATCAAACGTGACCCTCGTATAATCGAGCTCATGGGTGATGCCAAGAAGATTACAGCGCATGGAGATGAGACGTTCAACAAATGGAGGAGGGCACGTCCTGTCGCGTATGTTTGACAGCTACATATATGCTTGTCCAATTTCTGACTAGGCTAGATCTACGGAAACGACAGATGCTCGTGGGGACCAACATCTGATGATGCATTTTTACGTACGTCTATCTACGAGCGGGAACTGGGCTGTGACTAACAAGGTTAGGTTGATGGACCCAAGAACAATGGTATCGCCCGACTTCACATGGTCAAGTATCGCGGCCATAGTGACTTTGAGTACAAATATCTCTATGTCGACGTCAGAGGTCACGAGAGAATCTATCTCGAGCAAGAGGATACATCATCATCCAAGGGCAGCAAGAAATTGAGCCTCTTTGGAGTGAAATGGTGATTATTATACCTGACGACCTTCCAATAGTTCTCGAAATTCGGACTCTTTTCCAACGGCCAATTCTACTAGTTTGGTTAGCATGGGGGGATTGAGTTCTTGTACTATATACCGGAAGCCGGCTTGACTGGCGACCGTTTGTATCTATAAATCGGGCTCAAGTTTATCATGTTATTTACATTCATAGCGGAGCAATTGACTGGCATGCCTATGTATCTTTATAGGAGACTTGTGTGTTGCTGTTCTCTACAGCAAGTCTACGATTACGAAACAATGGGCAGGAGAAGTGAAAAGTTATGTCTTACGCAAAAATCCCTGTGTATTTGTACCATCAACTCCATGAACTAGATCTGTCGCGGTATGTCCTAGTCTCAAAGGCACCCTACCTCCCCCTTTGTTCCTACAGTTTACGTTCGATCATTAGTAGCAATGCCTTCATAAACTCACTGTGTTGCCCCATAGCATGCCCGAATCTTCGGGGTCTACTGCTGTATCTCTCGCACTGACTTTCAAACCATATGTGTTGATCCTCCATCCACAAGGTCTGGTAGTCGAGTTCCGTGAGAGGCTTCTTGCGTTGGATTTTCCCTGGCTACCGTTTTTATGCCTTCTTTTCTATAGACTATTAGTACACTCATGGATCGTACGCTGTAGCCACAAGGCAACAACTTGACTTACCGTAAAGTTACGCCTGATGATCGAAGCCTAGCGAAGACCTATATAACAATATTCATCTTCAATACGCAAGCAAAGTCTCGAGCTAGTATTCCGAATAGCAAAAGCTAGTATTAAGAGGCATCCAGTTGCCATAGTATACCCTCGACACAGTCTTCAAAATTGGTACGCAGCCATAGTCAGGGGAACCAAGATACATTTGAACACTCGAACATGGTCCAGGGGTTATGCTTAAATCCAGTAAAATATTAAGACCTGTGTTTAACGAAACTCTCCACTGCTGATAGGACAAGCTCCAGACGCAATTCCGGCAGCGCACCTATCTCTGTCACTGTTGGCATGGCCGCTCAGCCATTTACATGCAGGTTGTAGGGGCTCGCACTCAAGCACGACAGTATATCCTCAATCTCTCTGCCTAACTATCACCTTAGATTCATTGTCCACGTTCAGATCCAGCCTGGGACTCCAAGTTAGTGAAGACAGTTCCGGACAAAGTGGCAATGATGAGTCTCACTCGATACACGGAGCAATAAAACATCAAGGCAAAGACAAGCAGTTTTTATCAATCATTTCAAACATTACATATTCCTCAGCATACACTCGGTGTCTTCAAAGCGAAATATTAGCGTCTTTCGGCTCATAGCCATCTGATGCTCATCTTGGGGCAAATCGGAGAAACTAGAATCAGCTGTTTCAACTTTAAAGGTGTATGAATGACTGACATTAATAGAGGAACTTCAATGACTCATAAAAACTCTTCTATCACCAAAGATTGTCGAGAGACAGATCAACAGCACAAGTTACGCTTAATACTCTGGGTCCTCTGTTCTCCTGGGCTTCGAGAACCCATTTGCTTGAGATACCCACCATAGCTCTGTGTTAAGGATTTACAACAGCGACTGCACAACAGACCACAAACCCTTCTTAGATAGACTCAACCATTGCTATAAACAACTACAGCTTTCTATTACTGTAAAGCAGTTCCATGATGGGAGCTCTCACCGACATAGAACATGTGACTGCTCATGTGACAAGCCATCCACAGAATCAACAAAGCCGCACTGAAGAAAATTGAACCTCATTACAAAATTCTTGGTGTCGGCAATTCAAGTCTGAAAAGTTTATTCAGGATCTCTAGAGTTCCTTGTTTATCAGGTATGTAAGAATGACACATGAATTCCAGGTATAGTCATAAGAACCGGGTTGTCGATTAAAGCTGATTTCTTAGCCCGTCGGAAACGACCTTCAGTTCTCGGGACTTCCTCTTGGAGAATCGTTCGTTTTTCAGTGTGAGTGGTTCTCTTGTGAAGCTATCGTCATGGCTATCCAGGGTCCCTTTCTTTTACATCCACACCGGCACGCATAGATCAGCAGTTTCTGGGGAACATCGGTAGGGCGTGTATCGAAATCTGGGGAAACAAATTATATCAGCCACCGAGATCGGGATCTGCGAGCCTGGTACCTTTTTCGCCTCACCTTTGGAATGCCGTCATATAGGTAGTGCCTCGGCCTACGCCCAGGGTTGCTTCAGAAGCGCGTGCGCAAGTCCGCCAGAGTCAAATAAGAGCAAACCGCAAAATTATGCCGGTAGTTGCTATCCTCGGTCCAGCGGCTTTGGCGCTCAATCTAAGCTCCACACCCCCCTGAGATTTGACTGACGGTTTTCTAGGCGCCATGAGAAGAAGCTGTTTCGTTATCATGTGGAGCTCACTAGTTCCTTGGTTTCAATAAGATTTCTTCCGGGGTCTTCCTCGGCATATCCGTATTGCTCCGAGCAAAGATTTTTCTTCCAAACCTGGAAATTGAGGTCTTTTGTGAGAATCCCTGTTGTAAACGTGCTTTCTCGTCACTGGTGAATCTTTAGTCTTGAGAACTCCTATAGCTTGGACCCTGGGTGAGGACTCCGCCTGGCAGCTCCTCGTCAAGTCCGGGTTGAGTAGTTGTTTTTCCACAGTCCAAGGGCCTATCCGAGACGGCAAAGCGTCAGATGCTATGAGTTGATTTCACATGCTTTCTCAAAAAGCAGTAGGCTGCCTACCTACCAGAGTTCTGGTGGTTGCATTCTTGCTGTCGTATCTAAAATATTATACAGTATGAACGTAGAGGTTGGTCTAAGAATGAGGCTCTCGAGATTCGTCCGGGATTAACATGCTCCTGTGGGCTGCAGCTGCGACAGCCGAACATTCCGGTCTCTGCGTATGTGGCTTGATAGTATTCATGCCTGGTGGTGTGCGAGCTCAAGCAAACCCTCGGATAGGTAGAAAAGTGCCGGTACTTTATTCACATCAGTCAGCAGCTGTTTGTCCATTCAGAACTCCCATCTGCCAAATCGATAATGTTTTCAGTGGTCGCGGAAGCTTGAAGCATCGTCACATGCCACCAGAATCAATGATAGCTAATATCTTCACAACCTACCGTACCATTCGGCTTGAGAAGCCTGAAGCAATCAACAAGCAATGTTGTCTCACATGTTCTTGTTGCAGCATCGCACTGTCACAGTGAACTGGACGACCCTCCTGCCCTGTAACGAAAGGCCCGACTTATCAACCTTCAGCACCAGCAGAAGCCATTGAACCGTCCTAGACGACCGTCAAAGCAAATCCCACGAGTCGTTTGAATGTTCAACGGCACGCGTTATTTCCTTGCTATCCGTGTCAAAACGCCCCGCGCCCTGCTTCCACAATCTCCACAATCCTCAGGGATTTAAAAGCATGTTGACCCTGTCTCAACCAACCAAGCAGCAACGCTTGCTGATAAGCTTGGTCATGGCGGGCAGGATGGTATCGAGCAGTTGCTGATAACTTCGAAAATCCCAGCCTATTCGGTCCATTTAATTCGAGGTCGCGAATCGAAGCTATGTGTCTTATCATGTTCCTTCAAAGACACCAAGCATCGATTCTCACGAAGACTCTTTTTCTTCGGCATCAGTATTTGATGAGTCCTTCAAGGGCATAACTGGTTCCACTGTCGGACTGATTGATATTAAGCCCAGGCCTGGAGAGGCTCATCATTATTGATATGTAGGACTACTACAGTACCATCTGAATATGATATATGCCTGTGAATGAACTGAGGCCAAGAGAGACACGGTCAGGCATACAAATGCAATTGCTCGAGCAACGAAAGGCAGTTATTCAAAAGCTTCGACATGGGCTGCCATCGAGGTCAAGCTATCAGGCATGGTGTTCCGTCATAGTCCGTCCCGTCTGCCTGGTTGCCATCCCACACTTGTGAGACCAGGACCAACCAGGTAGGGGCAATGTTGCAATTGTTGGTGCCTCTGTCGGGACGGGACGAAAACATTCTTGAACTAGGGAACAGTATGCTAGGCGAGCCACGCTGGTGGGTGGCCGTATGGCTTGGAGTAATGAACCAAACCATCCTCTGTGATGGGCCTCAAAAAGGCATTAGTAGTCATTGAATATCCGAGCAGGTGTTTGTCTGCATTTGAGAAATGCCCTGCATGAGCACTGATGGTGGTATTTCCACAGGCATTCATGAAATCCACAATTTTGGCCAACAAGCCTAGGTGATGCAACTTAACCTGTATTTAGTGCTCATCCTGGGCTCAACCCCCATGTGGTTGTTTACACCCCTCAGGCAGCGCGGCCCTGACCAGGGTTGTCACTTTGTAAGGAGCTCTTCCCCATGCGAACCCATGCTCCTCTGACATATCGCGGGGCGTGGGCGTGGGCGTGGGGGAGAGCATTCACTATGAGAGCTTGCTTATTGCTTGGCCCTGGGCTGAATCTGCATCAGGAACAAGACAACTTATTACAAAACAGCCAATGCTTGCAGAAGATTAGTTGATCTTCTCACGAGGGCTTTTTCGTCATTTCAGGGTCCGCCCGTGACTTTTGTTTCTAGGGGACAGGCACTAACTGGGCTAGAAGCTGTGCCAGCTCTTGGTCTCGTCAGAGTAGCCTCAAAAGGCCTCATTTCCCTGGCCCCCGTCTGGTCTCAGGCCCTTAGAGCATGCCGTGTGTATCCGGTGTAGAGCGCCCGTCGTTGGAAGAGTAAGCGAATTATCCGCTGGAGACTTCTTTGATGTTAACATGAGGTTGCTTATTTGTCATAAATATTTTTGCTTTCAAAGTGTGTGATCGACGCTGTTTGTCAGGCTAAATTTCAGGAACCATTGTGTCCAATCTTCCTAGCAATCCTGTTGTTTTGTTTTTTCTGGAAACACTCACGGGCTAGGATAAGGCTGTTGCAAGTTCTGTATTTGAGGGTCTTGGTTCCATTGTCTGGGGTTGACGTAAATAGATAGATCCACTGACGTACAAAACTCAGGGGTTTTCTTCTCCATCTCGACTGCATCATCCCCAAAAGATGGACATCCAGAGGATGCGAGTCAGGCTCAAAGTCAATCAAGATATGCATGAGCATTAAAGATGCTGAAAATAGAAGATTGACGACATGAAGTGGGTAATAAGGTAGGTAGCTTAGCTTATGTCGACGTCAGTTTTTGCCTTTTCAATATACTAATATCGTCTAAGTGGACGGATCAGATAAACTAGACTATGATGTTAGGAAAGTAACAAGAAACGATCACTCTTTCCTGGCCAAACAATCAATTACCGGGGTGATCTTCTGAAATCTGAGCACTTTCCTCCAAGCGCCCTAGAGTAAGACTGAGCATTGTTTGTTGAACCGTCTTCATCTTCTGCTTGTGCGTCAATATTTCTCTCCTTACACATCATCTCAATCTAGGCGCAGGTTAACACATGATGAGCATGCCACAACGCCAGAACTTAACAATCCCTTTGTGATTTGGTGGCTAAATAAAAATCCCTTTCGTAAGCATACCACTAGGAAAGAGGCACAAAACACAAGGGACGATCCTGATGCCATTCAGAAGCAGCTCCACTCACAAAATAGGCAATTGGTCTCGAATCAACCAGCCATTTTACGACCACATCGCAAAAGTCCTTTCAGAAGCAATGATCAAAATTCCTTGTCTGGGTTTGGGCGGCGTAGCTCGAATACAGTAACTCCAGCGCCATACCCGCAATGGCTTATATTAGCTTTCAAAAAAAGCAATTCTGCCTACCAGCCTGTGGCGGAGATTGTTAGACGACCATCCCACACGACCTCCGGGCCGGGACGAGCTCTACCGCTCCAATGACCCGGACATGAGTGAAAGATTTTGCGATTCAGACTTGGCATCACGTTGTGCAAATCACGACGCCATCCTATACAAGTAAAAACTGGCCACATGCATGGCCCAGCTGATGTTAAGTCCTTGGGGGGTGAACGTTGAACTCGCACTACACTACTACCTCATGTTAGAACGTGGGACAAGTCGAATAGAGGTTCTGCTGTCTTCCAGTTCGACTACGCTACTACGAGACTTTTACTATATGTATGACAGGCAGAGTCAGAACGAGCATCAACGACCCCCTGAGTCAAGATGCTGAGACCGATCTTCGAGTCTTGCCCTGATTTGGGCCCGTTTCCCCGGGGCCCCAGAAAATTGGCATTTCCCTCAAGCCTTGATAAGACATGATTGTCGCTTGATAACGGCCCGCAATCGCGATCGCAGAAGCATGTACGTGTGCGTGCGTGCGTGCCTAGGCGTGATAAAAGGAGTCATGTTTAAGCAGAAGTGAAGAATGATCGCCAGCTACTTGACGTCGTCGACGTGAGGTTGGCATCGCCTATCGACCAGCCAAAAGCGCACATTCCAACCCCAGCTTTTACTGGACTTGGCCAGGTTGCCTGACCCCGCGAATACCACCCTCCAAGAAGCAAAACAGTAGAGAGAAGACAAGCCCAGAGCTAAAATTGGCACGCACCACCCACCCCGGATTTCAACTGGCAATCCTTCCTTGCAGATATGGAAATTTGTCAAAATTGGTGTTTCTTCTTGGTTCGCAGACTTTCTCTTACACACCATTTCACGCTTGCATCCGATTCTTGGCACGGCTTTCATTCGCCCCAGTCTTGTAGCGGTGAACTTGCCATACATATCTGTATCGGACTTGTGTTGCCGTGAGTGAGTCGACCGCTCTAATCAAGCCGACTGTTACCTACAGCTGGTGCTTATCGTGGCCAGGGGCTGTTGAACCACTCAGCCCACGAAAGACGGCCACATTGAGAAAATCCCCCACTTACCAGACAATCAACTCGTGTGCATTTGTCTTTGTAGGTGTGGTACATGGCGCGTATCGCCCGGTGCAATACCCCTTCACCGACCATCCCGGCCCGAGACACCTGAGCCAGCCAGCAAATAGTCCTTTTAAAACTTCACATGTTGAATTAGTCTTCCCAACAATTACGCGGGAATTGCCGTGAACAAGGGGATGCCTTCTTCAGATCATTCATTAGACCTGATCAAAAGCTTCGTCTCACTTGGCCTGAGTACATATAACGATGCGCGCGCAAAAAAGCATCAGATATCCAATAACACTTCGTCCCTTGTGCCGTACCGAAGCAAAGAAGCTTTACCCCTGAGTTTGGCCGGGCTGAGCAAAGACAAAGTCTTGGTATCTGAAGGACGCGTATCCTCAGCCCGTTGTCCTACCTATTAGAAACAGTCTCAGGGCCACTTATGACTTATCAGGGTGAGCCAGTGTACCAGTATCTATCAGGGGGAAACCCTAGAGTACTGGGGAAAGTTGCAAGCCTCATGGGCTGACGTGATGCGCTGAGTGGATTGGTGTAAAGTTTGAGGCGTGCCACTCAAAAGATTCACAAGATTGCCATGGCTGGTTTGCGCACTGATGAACGACATTGAATCTCCCTCGCACTCTTTTGCTTTTTTGTGTCACCACAAACACGCGCACACCCCATGGGGGAGGGTCAATAAGCCCCCATTGACTCGTCGGGGACCTCCAGGATTTGATACGGCGCCTTATCAACAACTGACGGATGGGATTTGTGGCTTCAATCTTTCCGATAGACTCTCAGCCCAGCGGTCCTGCACCCCGAAACTGACAAACAAAACGGGGCGTCTCATCTGGCGCGGCCGCTGGGTGACACTTGTTGCGCCCTGAAGATACGAATAGCCGGGAAGGTGATATCATGAACCGAAATGATTTATTCTCTGGTGGATATTTAATAAGCGCAGTGCATGGGCTGATAACAAAGGCGAGAAGAGACAACAGTGAGAGAGTGTGCGCGTCTACCAATACCAGTACAGCACTGTATCACCTGGGAGTTTTGCTTGTTTCCCATGTGATGACCACCACCCATCTGAGAATTTCACCATCGGAGCACTGACACACAGGGGTTAGGTTTGGGGTTGGATACTTTAGTCTTTCCTATGTAGGATGGTGTGTGGTGTGCTGGTGCTGGTTGAGTTTGGATGGTGCATATCTATGGTGGGGGAATGCGGCAGATCAGATTGTGGCAGTTCTGTCCGTCAGCCATTTTGATCGAGTATGCATAGATCTTGAGAATGTGTCGAAAAGACAACATGATATTATCAGGACATACGCTTTGATGAATCTGAGCATTCCTCTCCCGATTACCTGGGGAGAGATAAGCTCTTTGACGCATGCTTACCCCATCAATAGCTGTCGTCAAACTCCCCGTCATATGACGGCATCCTGAGATCTGTTTGATCTGGTTTATCTAAAAAAGGGGAACTAACGCCGAGCTGGGCTTGGCTCGGCTCCCAAGACAAGCCCAAATTCTTTAACCAAACCTTGCCTTGCTTGGTCAATGGACTCTTTTCTCCCCCCTTCAGACAAAGAGAGTGAGAGGGAAAAAATAGGTAATGTTGGCCCTTCCGATCTTGCGGTTCCGCTCTGGGGAGGCCTGTTCTTGTCTCTCGTTCCCCCCGTCGATCGTGTTAAACCTTCTGTAACGAGATAGCGCCATCCTAGGATGTCTCGACGTAAGGTATTCAACATTGAACTTTGAGATTCCCCATGGAGAGCCACCCCTCCATAAGTTATACTGGCCATCATCGTTACACGCGATGATCCTGACATCAGTCATCAGGCCAGCAGGTTTACGACATTGTGAATTAATCGTTGTCATTCCAGATCAACCAGGTTACTTCGTTTTCGGGTGGAGCGGGTATTAAGCTCTATGAGCACATTGCAACCGTAGCCTTTTGTTGGATAATTATCATCGCTGCATTTTGGTCTAGGTATCTATCTATGGCCGTGCATCATACAAGTATTAGTTTCGTAATCTTCCACAAGGGCCACTGTCACCCAGTAGCGTTAGCCTCCGGGGCTGGCTTGACAGAGATGAGCTGAGGCTTACCCGAATGTGCCAGACCCTAGTCGAACGACCCCATCATTAAGTTCCATCAAGGCCCTCTTCAAAATTGTGATCCCGCACATCCAGAGAATAGAAAAAAGACATGAACATTAAACATTTGACATGATATTTTTGATTGAAATTGTAACAGGAGTGAAGTTTCTTTGATAACAAGTAAAGAGAAAATAATCCGTGGATATCAAATAGAACTGCTTTTCAGACGGGGCAATAGTAGCCTCCGACGTCCCCCGAGGCAAGCCCGAGAGAAAAAATCCAAGTGCTCCGCAATTCGAAATCTAGTTTCTGCCGCCTCCCAAATATGGACCGGACTCGGTCTTGTTACCGTAGTCCACCACCGGTGAATAAAATGCTTTCTTTCGTGTCACAAATGCCGCCCAAATCCTCGCCGAGTGCTCAGTCCTTGAGATGATGTAATTCGATTGCCATGTTGTAAACCATAAACGCCGTTCCTTTCTATTCCTCTATAGCCCATAGTCGTCATCAAGTCGTGCGAGTTGCGATACCATGTCGTGTCCTACATTCGATCCATGAGATCGCCGCCGGCCAGACTGCTGGTTCCTGAACTTCTGCCGCTGTGACTAAAGCCATTGTCAGAAAGTAGATCCTGGACCGCGACCTTGGGGACCTGAGGAACAGGAAGCTTTCGTTGAGATCCATCGGGCCGGCTGATAATGTCCGTCAAAGACATCCCAGTAGGGCGAGGCTGGGTAGTGGGGACAGATCCCTGCTGGAATTGGTTCTGCTCGAGATGAGGCTCCATAGGGGCCAAAGCAGGTGTCGTGTTGTGCTGGAGAGACAGATTTCGGAGACTTGGCAACTCATAGCCAGTAGAGAAAGGTCGCAGGCGAGGAGAATGAGCAGGAGTAGCGATAGGGGTGTGATCAGGAGTAGGGGACAGAGAGTCGTGAGAGAATGTTGGCGAAGAAGGAGCTGTCGAGTTGGGGGAGTTGGGCCTTGATCGCTTAGCATGTCGCATAGCGCCAGAGTAGTGGTCATCACTGGGGTCCTCGTTTGAGTGAGAACGGCCCATGTGGTAGGAAGAAAGTGTAGGAAGGTGGCCTCGAGAGCTGTGCATTCCGTGACCAAAGTAAGGGTGATGACGGTGGTTATTGCTGTGGTGAGGGGGGGCAGTCAGAGTCTCACGCTCAACCTGAGTAGCGGCCTTAGCCAGCATCGAAATGTCACCGCCACGGTTATAGTGAACCGCAGAAACGGGCAAAGCAAAAGTAGAGTAAGAGTGAGGAGGAGACACATTGGGTGAAGCCAGTGCAGAACCAGGGGCAGAACGGATTGTCTTAGGAGCGGGAGGTGGCGCCATCATTCCATCGGCAAGCATGTGAGGCGGGAGGCCTTGTTGCTGGTGCATTTGGTGCTGCTGCTGCTGGTGTGCTTGAGCCGCCTTGTTACCTCGCCTTGAGTTAGGGTTGTTGTGAATGCGAGAGTGGCGAGTGAGCTCATCAGATCGGGAGAACTTCTTGCTGCAGCCGGGGAACTGGCAGGCGTGAGGCTTCTCGCCAGTGTGAGTGCGGATGTGTCGAGTCTGATGCTCAAGGCGGTGGAAAGCCTTATCGCAGAGAGGGCACTTGTAAGGTCGGGGCAACTCATTCGAGTTCTCCGAGTTCTGGACACCCGGAAGGGGTCCGTTAGGTTTAATGACGGTAACTGCTGCTGTAGCCATCTCGACGTCGCCCTGTTGGGTTTTCTCGGATTCCTTATCAGCCGGGACTGTAGGGTTCAGTAGATTGGAAAAATCCACGGCCGACTGTGCTCGTTGCATGTGATAGACGTCTGGAAGACCCAACTCTCAACAAGGTGATTGTTATTGAGGTTGGCTGAAGTGGTGGAATAAGTCCAGTGTCGTCGAGATAATGTTGATCCTTGTGAACGGATATATCGTTCTGGTTGTGGTGTTTACGGTAGTTGTTGTTCGGGTTGGTACTGAATGAAAGTATCCTTCGATTGAGTTCTCGGAAGTTGATACGAGTTTGTGGAGGAATCAAGTTCCGGGGAAGCTGATGATCGAATGCAGGTAGATATTTGGAAAGAACGAAAATCTGGAGGATGGAGGGGATGGGGGGATTAGAAGGTTATAAAAGATGCCGGGCTCGGCACTAGAAGCACGCACTGCGACGTCGAGGAGCAGAGGAAGGAGCGAATGGAGCGAAGGGTGGAGGGTGGC